>MU172428.1:14832-38848 GCA_016695485.1 Suillus hirtellus | reverse complement strand
CACTTGACAGCGCTCAGAATTTCACACAAGCGAGCTACAGGAAGCTCGGGGAAAATGTCAGGTGTGAGCTCGAGATTCATGAGAACGGTCTCAGAAGCTAGAAGATCAATGCCTTTCCTCATAAGGAAGTCACTGAGACATGCATGAATCTCGAGGGCATTATCTGGAACTGGTGACATTTGGGACAGTGCATTCTTCGCACATGATGTTGTGTCTGGTGTTGGCACTGAGGACGTAGAAGTGTGAGGTGTTTCATAAGGAGTGGGAGCATCACAGTCGTCAAAAGTGCAGTGTGATGAGATGCTGAAGAGGATGAAGAATGAGGTCCAGTACCACTGTGAGGCTTCACGTCCGTCAGTCAACCATCATGAACAACATCATGGTCAACTGTGTTGGTTGGTTCATGCTTTGTAGTATCGCTGGCAGCCTTAAAATGGTCAAAAAGGTGCCAGATACCAGACAGAGTACATTTACCTACACAGTGGCCAACATTTGGAGCTTCCTGTGGTTCAATCTAATATGTTCTCCCATTGGTGAGACATAGCAATGGCTAACTTAACCATGCTCACCTCGCCCTGATTCTTGGCACATGATCATTTCTTCTTAAGCTGAACAATGTACTGTGCATGCAGCAGAGAGTAAGGCAGTCAAGGATTGCATACAAAAGTAGCGGGTCTTAGGACAATGAAAATTGGAGATTCTGGTTTCAAATCAGGACAAGTCCTTTTCATAACATGGAGGCTGGAAGCACTGACGGAGACAAAGTTGAGCATTTGAAGTAGGAATGACATGAACTGAAGAAGCATACAGGATATGTTGGCACAGACTAACCAAAAAAAAGGTCAGTACTACACAGAATAATTGAAAATGCCAGGTGACAGCTGGGAAGCCCTGAGGCATATTGAAAGAAAACTTCAGAGAATGTATCAAAACATGGTGCCTGAATAAGATTCGTGATCAGATCACAACACTACTTGAGAGAAAAGATAGCCTACTTTGGTACCATAGGAAAGTTCCTCATCTTGATCTTGATCAGCTGCTTCAGCATGAAAGTGATGCTGAGAAGAAAATGTCATTGTGACAATCCATGTCAAATGATTGTATCAGTATCAAACTCGACACTGACTGCACAGGTGTCCCCTCCCTTCCTCATCAATGCTGAGATTGCAACATTGAAATCATGGTTGTTCTCGATAGTTGTTGCTCCACTTTTGCTGCCGCTTTCACTTGTTTAGCATCAGAAACGAAATAAATGAAAGGATGAAACATGAACAGAGAACCTGTCCATGAGAGCTTGAAACCAGGACCATAATGAACACCAGGACTATATTGATCAGCAGACTCATGGATAGTGAGGAACTTCTGGATCAATGTTGTCCTAGTAATGTCCTTGAGGACAATATGGTCGGACTTCACAGTCTTGAACTTTTTGATAACAAGTTTCGAACCTCGAGCTGTCTTTTCTGGCACAGCGTATGTCATTGTGATCGAAACAAGATGTCCCATCACTGGAATGTCGCATGAATCAGTAAGATGCTACAAAGACGGCTCAGTAGTGGCTCAAGCAGCTGGCCTCTGTTTTTTTTTGCCGATTGAAGTGCTTCTTACCCATCCAGATTACTCTCCACACCTTTTTGTCTCGCAAGAGCTTACTATGGCCCTCTTCCAGAATATGTTGTTACTCTGCATCCTCTTTCACTTTAAATCTGTTGAGGAGAGGGGCAAGATGACATGGCTCATACCTGTTTTGGCGGAAATCGCAACGAAGACCTCAACTCTGGTGCTCGAGAATGTTCATGATGCGGCAAGTGAAATCGAGTACAGAACTGTTATCCAACATGAATTTGCACATTCTGTTAGTGTTGCGTTTTTTTGGAAGGGAGGGATGTTTAATGATTTTCACAGGATATCTCGAAGCACCTTTTGTTCCTTACAACATAATATCCACATCGCACAAGCGAAATGCGCTCTTTGTCCCTGGGACAGGTAATGTTCTCGTTGATGGTGCAGGATGTTAAGAGTATGTGATCTGCTTCCTTTCTCCCATCTTCTTTGGCATCATACTTCACGGATGACAGCCTGAATCGAAAGAGCTATCTTGTTGTATGCATGGAATCTATAGCTGACAAGGTAGTGTTCGTTTTCGGACATGTTGCACTGTGCTAGAATTGTCAATAGGTTATGCGTGGGTGCATGGGAGAGATGAATTCCCAAGCTGTGGAGTAGGAGCTACTGTCCCATCTATCAGAGGAACTTTGCAAGATTCTTTCTTGTAGCCTGCACCCATCACATAACTCATGCTTGGGACATCGCAGCTGAATACCTATTCAACCTGATCATGTTGTTTCCCTCTCTCATGTGTGACCCACAACTGTTGTATGCAATCCTTGACTTCCTTACTCTTCTGCATCACGAGTTTACGGACGAGGTAACAGAAATATGATTAATCAGTGGGTTTCTGATGTTTAATTCAATTTCAGTACAGCACGATGCACGATTTCCACTCTGATTGCACTGGCATCACGCTGCAGCTCACGGATGACTACAAAGTACCAAATAACATCCTTGGAAAGCTACAGCACAATGCCAAGCTTTTTTTGAACTCACACTTGGCCAGGCTAACATTGAGCAGTCGACACTTCAGTTTCATTTTGTTATCGTCATTTTCTGCTCTTTTTCTTCATGCCCTCCACAAAGAAATATCTTACAGCTACACAATAGCTGATTGTTCTGGATGATATGGTCATGTGCAAAAGCTTTGTAGGTGCTCGGTCTTGAATAATGTGCAAGTATTTTGATCATCTACATCATAGCTTCTTTGTGTACCTTGTGCTATTGCTAGTCAACTTTCAAGGGGAAGTTTCCTTTTTGTGACTTGTGGCTCATAACAGTAAGTTGGTCTACCTAATAGACATTTGGGCATTGTAACATTTGCAAGATCAAGATTTGTTGGATAAAGTAGCTCCTCAGATGCACTACACTGGCATCCAGACTTTCAAGGCTAAGATGGCCGATACAATGAATGACATCGGGAATAAAAAACTTTAACCATTCAGGATCTTCAACGCCTATTATTTTGCTGTGCAGTGATTCTTATATTGGTTAGACTAAGCTCTATATGTTTCTGACATCCGTGCTGACAATTTTTAGTCTGATTACACCTTAGTACATTTCTTGGTAGCTCCACAGTTTGAGATTTTTACCCCCTCTGTGGTCGCTGTGAGTATTGAAATATGGACGCAGGTCATCGTGAAGTGTCCTAACATGGAAGTGGCCATAATGTGTGAAGTGCTCATGTCTTGTTTTGGGACTGTGAAGCTGTGCCAAAGACTTGTCCTTTGCCTCATTGAAGTTTGTCAACCTTTTGGCAATCTAAATTCCAGAATGATTGACAACACAAAGCTACATTGACCCTTTTTATCATGCCATTAGCTACTGTCCAACCGACAAGGACGAAATCGATTGATAAATGACTCATGCTGCATACCTTAGTTCTACAGATATTGTTCAATTGACTGCAAGAGGCTAGATATTGTTGCTTGACTGTAATGTTTCTCATCCAAAGACTTGTTTTGCAATCTGCACAAGCACACAAACTGTTTAGGTATGTTCATCAGGTCAACCGTTTGAAGTCATATTGAAAATTCATCCAGTACTCATCCACTGTCTTGAGAGTTACACTAAACAGTCCTTCTTTTTGGATAACCTAACTAATGAAATGTGGCAGTGATCTTCATTTCCTCCTCGAGTGCAGTATGCTTGAGGTAAGCACCTTGATGGCTCTGTGGATGGTGATCCATGTATCTCCGTAGTCGACTTTTCCTGGTGTAGTCTGAATTGTGTGGGAGGTGGAAACAGCCATGTTTAAATTTTATGAGGCACTATGCTTCTGCCAAACAAGAGGGATCTCCAGGTTTCGACCCACCCTGGCTTATGAGACAAGGACTAGTAACATACTTCTAATTGCTGATTCTGCAATTGGATTCCATCGGTTAGGATTCTGACACACATGTCCCAGTGCTTTCAATTATTCTGTGTAGTACTGACTTTTCTTTTGTTTAGTTTGTGCCAACAGATCCTGTATGCTTCTTCAGTTCATGTCATTCCTACTTCAAGTGCTCAACTTCGTCTCCATCAGTGCCTCCGGCCTCCATGTTATGAAAAGGACTTGTCCTGATTTGAAAACAGAATCTCCAATTTTCGTTGTCCTAAGGTACATATCAAGAAATCAACCTAATACCCCCCCGCCCTAAGCTGTAATTCTGTATATTAATTTCTACAGTGTCTTGATGGAACTGGCTTTGCACTGCAGACACTTTTCTTATGAACCCCCCAGGCCAATGCTAGTTCACAGGTGATATAACCAATAGTGACAATATCATCGAAATCCAAGGCGACTCTGGTTGAAACTTCACACACTATGCACTCAAAGGTAAACAAGCCAATCATTGCGTTCTCATAGAGCAGGTCATTATAATATTACAAGTGGTGAATTTGAACTGTTACCAGTTGTGCACAACCATGAATCCCCCTCCTCGTAATGGTTGCCTTGTCTGCAAAGATGGGTGTGTCGAATTCATAAATGCAATTGACATGGTGAGCTTGTGTCCTCGTTATGATTGAAAACCTCTGGCTGAATATCATCCTTTGGATAAGCTGCCCATGTGATAGTGCTCTATGTCTTTGCAACCATCGGTTTCTATGGGTCCTCTTATAGTCACGTCGTCACAACCACCTGCTACAATGTGGCAAGGACCCTCCAATAACGCTTCTGCCATGCAGTCTACAAATGATAGGCGCTTGTCCCATGCCGTATGCATCATGGACAATGAAGTGTCACATCTGGGCCTTTTGGTCATTCTCTTGCCGTCACCCATAGGTCGAGGGCAAGTACAAGCAGATGCACTGTCAGTTTTAGTGGGCCACTCACAGGTCCTGACCCACTGTCCTCAACATTTCGGCAACAGACAAGGATGATCCCTTTCTAGGACAGCTGAAGCTTTATACTGCAAAGCTTTTTGCCTTTGCAGCGTTGCTTGCAGGAGTACCACCTCTCTTTCCTTGTCCTCATCAGGTCAACCACTGCCAATGAACCTTTTTGGCAGCAGGTCAGTTCTCAGATGGTGTCTCACCTGACATCTCATGAGTTACACCTGATGCTTCCACCGGAAGAGCTATGCTCTGAACATGACTTTTGCTTCAAAGGTTATCAGTTTCTGCAAGCTGGTTACCAAAAAAATTGGCAGTTGGAAAATGAGCAGGTGCGAAGTTCCAGGGCACCTCATTACTCTCGAACTGCTGAGGGACTGTGCCAAAGCTATACCAAACCCTAGTTTGGTTTAGAATTTCCCAGTGCTCTGGTGCAGTAAGTCTCGCATTATCTTTATAGCTTTATATGCTAATTTGCAATCTAGGTCCGACTATTGCCAATATCACTGGCAATGTTCCTTCTTCTCTATCGCTCCCTGTTGGCAGGCACACATGTCTGGCTAGCCATGTGTTTGATACCTATCAAAAAGCTAAGTTGGTTGAGGACTCTGACAACACACTATGTTTAGATGGTTGCCCCATTTTATTATCCTCATCATCCATATCATCTCTTGCCTCCACATCATCATCTCTTGCCTCCACATCAACGTCTCTTGCCTCCTCATCATTGTCTCTTACCTTCTGCTCCTCATCATCTATTGCCTCATCTTCCTCATCACTTCCTTCTATGTCATCATCACTTCCATCTGCCTCTCCGTTTCCTTGCATGTCATCTTGCTCACCATCACCATGTCCTTCACCACAACCTAACCAAACCTTCCCAGTCAGACAGTCCTCCAGGCTTCCAACACTTCTTGAGGATGCCGAGTCTGTTGTTGCTGACTGGCAGCAAGAAGTTTTCAACTGCATGTGGAGCCCAAGTACTACCTGATGGATGCGAGATCTCTCCCCTCATCCCTGACTCTACTGATATTGAACATGTTGTATCACTTGTGGTCAAGGGGCCAAATATCACTACTACTGCCATGGGGTTCGCATCATTCATTCATAGCAAGCTTGCAGGTTTACCTGTGTACCTCCTACCAGAGGGTGTGAAGATCAACACAAATTTTGATCTTTGCAATATCTTTCACTCAGTGTAGACCTTTGACTTATCTGACCCTAATATATTTAGAGGTCCTGCTGTAGGTGATGTTGTAGAGCATTCAATTCTGCAGATGGTTATCAAGGAAGTCTGTCATGATCAGAAACTTGTCAAAGGAGGAGCAGATGGTGACACTGGGTATCATGATCTCAACCTCCGCAGAAACCCGACCATCATGCCAGAGCGGGCACTAAGTTTCTATGTCCTGGGTTATCTTTCAGCTGCCCATTTTCTCATCACAGGTCATGGCCCTGCGCCCTTGTCCCCTGCTCTCTTCCTATTCGTGATTATGGGCTGGGATGCTTCATTTGACCTTGAACTCACTAATCTCATACTGCCACTAAAGCTGCCACATTACAAAAGTGGCCACAGGCCTATGATAAAAATGTTGACCTGTCGTTGTGCGGTGCCACTGCTTCAATGCTTATTCAATATTTGTGGCTTACAGTATGTAACTGCTACTGAGTCATTGATCCCATTAGTATGTGTGCTAACGTTGTATATCTGGCCTGCTGAAATCTCATCTGCAGAGGAATGGGAAGATATCACGAAGCAGATGTTTGCTTCTGTACTGCTCAGCTGCTCCATCATCGATGTTCCTGACCTTTACGAATTCAAACATGGATTCAATATGCGTGTCTGCACTGGCACCTCCTTTTGTGACGTAGATTTGTTCAAACTTTTTGTCCATCTATGATACTCACAGATGCCCCATAGACTCTGTCAATGAACTATAAGAACATTCTGATTGCCT
The DNA here is from genome assembly GCA_016695485.1 of Suillus hirtellus. Lineage (NCBI taxonomy): Eukaryota > Fungi > Basidiomycota > Agaricomycetes > Boletales > Suillaceae > Suillus > Suillus hirtellus. The sequence goes on along the minus strand of MU172428.1, from coordinate 31,961 downwards.
ATGGGTGAACAGTCACTTGTCCAGAAGATATCTTTGTGCGCCTCATGTTTATCAGTGCCGACAATCCCTTCATCACTCATGCTCTCAATATTTCACAAGCTGTTCAGTTGAACAAAGAAAGTCAAGATGCTGTTCATGAACAGATTGAGACTCTACCTTTCTGACATTGGTCACCCAGAACGTCCGATGCTGTGCGATGATGTTGTCCCACTTGACCAACATCAGCTTGATGCAGGAAGCTGCACCCTTCGGTCATGTTCCTTCATGTGCTTTGCTACAGGATCTGACCTTATGCCACATGGTGACTGGACAAATACAGTATATTTCATCTTTTGATTTTACCCAGCTCACATCAGTTGATCATTGCTATCAGATATGTTTCAAGCATGATCTTCCTCCTCAATATGCCCATCATGTTCCAAGGAACACTGCATCTGATTGGAAGGTGCACTTTTTTCTGCATAACATGCCAGTGGAATATCAGATCAGTTGCCAACAGCAGGAACCGGTGCCAGTCTCATGCCACACAAGCTTAAATGAGATTGAAGTTACCCTCAATGAAACAACACTCGACTTTGTCTGTGAACCATTGCCAGATGATGAGTCGATTGCAATGTCCCTTGATGCCTGGATCCATGGATGTGTCTTGCACACGACTGCTGAGTATAATGTGGTTTGAAATTGTTGTCAGGTCATTCAACACTGACGACCATACAAAGTGCTGATGTAATTGCTAGACATTTGCAGATCACTTCCCCCCAATTGAAAGCCGTACTCACATTGAACCTAATTTTTGTCTTTCTGTATTTTTATGAGTCATTGTCACTTACACAGCACAAGCTTGGACCCTTAATACGCATAGCTCTTATTCCACAGTTTCAACAATACTTTTGGGCATCCTTGCTGCCCATGTACACTAGAATCACTTACGCAGCACAAGCTCGGACTTTCAGCACACATAGCTCATATTTTGCAGTTTCAGCAATAATTTCAGCCTTCATGTTTGCTGCCCATGTACACTATTTATTGCACCCTACAGTCTGTATCTGCAGCTCCAATCCAATTGCCAGTATCTGATGTTATTAGTCGATGAGATGAATTTTGAGCAGGAGACATGCGAACACTAGGACAAAAGGTAAATCTCAGTCTCTCGTAGAAGAACTCATATTAATGGTCTATGTACCTAAGACAAAAGGTAACTAGAAGACGTTAGAACATTGTAATAGCCAGGTGCAGAGATCTACTCACATCTCAGTCTCTTGTAGAAGAACTGAGATGTTCATACACTACAAAGGCTTCTTTTAAAGGTGAGTAGCTTGGATATGTTAATATTGAAGAAAAGATTGAACATATATTGTAGGACATGAGCCGACGTCACTCGTCACTTGTCTACGTCCAAAATGGCATGCGCTCGTACCTCTCACTCTCCCTGCATCACTATCTCGGATCTTTCGGTGCTTGACAACTCAGATCTCTTGGCGCTCGACATTAGTATCTGTCTCTGAGTTGTGATTCAGGGGCATTGCTCTATCATACTGCCAAACAACTTGGAGATTATCTTGCTCCACCTCAGTTCAAGATACACCATGAGTCTGCGACAGCCCAAACTCCTGCTCTATCATAGCTATGGATGAAAACCCTGAGTTTATTCCTCTCCCACTTGTTACGATACAGTTGGCATTTGCTGAACTATGTCAGCACATCAATAAAGTCCTGAGAATCCAAGTCGGAGATATTGCAAGACTTGAAGATGCCAAGCATGACTACCTGTTGTTAATAGTTTGTTTATCGGTATGTCGAGTACCAGCTTACCTAATCATGCAAGTACATAGTCACATTAGAGTTACTCACACCTCAGCCTGCTACACTACGAGTACACGACTGAGGTAAGACATTCATTACTATAGTTCATTCCTTTACTAACTTCACTAGTATACACTCGTTTTATCTAGGTTAGTATAAGTCCACTACACTACGAGTATGTGACTGAGTATACACTCATTTTATCTAGCCTTCCATTTGTTCCCACACGTTGTAACTTCAAACAAAAGGTTATGAGCCCTGCTTCATATTCAAGCACACAAATAGCCTAGTAGTAACAACTTCCTACCCTCTACACAATGTCCAACAATCCGTAAATCTTGCAAGCCCAACATTCACAAACACAACTCACTGCCTTGTCAGCATCTAGTTCGAAGAAAGTAATTCAAGCTTCAAATTGACTCTATGACATTCCATCACTAGAGAATGATGGCTCTAACTTTCAGAATTGGAAGTTTTGAGTGAAGAAAGTACTCACAGTGAGGAGACTTTGGGAGTTAGTCACTGAAGTGGAGGTGCAGCCCCCTGCCACAGACCCAGACGCACAAAATGAATGGTTAGAGAAAAGTGAGGAAGCACATGCACAGATCACACTCATGCTAAAGGACAAACTGCTAAACGGAGTCCTACACACAACATTGGCATCTGATGCCTGGACAAAATTGTGCAAATGATACAAGGGAAAGGGAAAACAAGGCATAGCCTACCCAATAGGTGAATTGTCTCAAGGAACTCTGTCAGATGAATCACCCCTAGAACCCCAGCTCAATTCAATGCAACAGAAGGCACAAGTACTGAACTCACTTGGCCAAGCTCTTGAAGACTCTCTAGTAGCCATTGCTATGGTCATATCACTTCCCCCTTCCTATTCAACTCTCCGAACAATTCTCATGTAAACGAGCGACAAGATCACAATCGAAGGTACTATCAGCCAGATCTTGGTCAAGGAGAAGTCGCATCGAGGTCCAGATTCTCAAACAGCTCTTGTAGCCAAGACCTCAGACAGGTCGAAAGAGAGTTTGAAAACAGATAAGAAGAAGAAACCTGGCAACTGCAACTATTGCAAGAAGCCAGGCCACTGGGAGAGAGATTGTCGCAAGAAACAGGCTGAAAAGGCTAAAGGACCCAGCAAAGCCAAGGACGATGAACAAGATAAGCCAAAGACAGAGTTATCAGCAAAAGTAGCAGCTGTAGTCAAAGAAGAAGCACCAGCATTGCCACTGTTTGTTGCACATGACTCTAAAGACAAACCTAACTCCATGGAATGGATCGTTGATTTTGGTGCTTCAGCAAGCATGTTGTGCTGCTGAGATTGGTTCAGGACATTTCATCCAATAGTCCCAGCGCAGCCAGTTGTCATTGGAGATGGAAGGTCCATCAAAGCTACAGGACTTGGTAGCATTGAGCTTGAGGTTGAAGTTGAAAAAGGGAATATGTGCCGAACCATACTGCAGGAGGTGTATTATGTTCCTGCTCTAGATGGAAACTTGTTGTCAGTGCCATGGCTGACAAGCAAAGGCTTTGAAGCAAGCTTTGACCAACGTACCTGCACAATCACTCAAAATGGGTTCATAGCGGCACTAGCAACACAGCAACAGTCCTTATACATATTGAGAGGATGGACTTGCAGCAGCAAGAGAGCCTATATCATTCAAGGTCCAAGTCAGCTATTAGACGCCATAGAACTGATTAGAGCACTCTCAGCCTGCTCGTACTCATCAAAGGCATCCATGGAGACTTGGCATCATCAACTCACACATACCAATCTACATTCTGTGAAGAAGCTGTATGGGAAGGATATGATTAGAGGCATGGAAGTTTCAGGGTCAACAGCTCACGAAACAGATGTATGCAAGGCCTGCCTCAAAGGGAAACAATCCCACAAACCTATCCCAGATGAGTCCCAGGTAGAGAATCCTCTTATTCTGCACAGAACATATTCAGACATATGTGGACCCATGGAAACAACCTCCCAAGGTGGATACCAGTACTTCATGACATTCATTGACACCTGATCACACCATCTAGTTGTCAAGTTACTAAAGACAAAAGATGAAGCATTTGGACTCATGAAATTGTACTTCGAACAAGCAGAGACCGAAACAGGTGAACATCAAACATATTCCATAGCAATGGTGGTGGAGAATATGGCTCGAAGGAATTTCAAAAATATCTAGAGTCAAAAGGGATCCATCATGAGAAGACAAACGCCTACACACCTCAGGAAAATGGAGTCGCCAAACAAATGAACAGGACACTAGTTGAGTCTGCATGTGCGTTGCTCAGCGATGCCTCCCTCCAAAAGAAGTATTGGGGAGATGCAATTCTACATGTAGCCCACATCATCAATTGAGTCCCCACACATATATTAAAAAGGGATATCACACCTTTTGAAGCATATACTGGAAATAAACCTTCAGTAGCACACTTGAGGACGTTTGGATGCAAAGCATATGTGCATGTACTGGACGAATGACACCAAAAGCTTGATGCAAAGTCCATCAAGTGTGTTTATCTAGGATATGCTGAGCATCAAAAGGCATATGTCTGCCTGCAGAGGTTGAATGGGTGAATATTGGAGTCTAGGGACATAGTGTTCGATGAAGGGGACTGTGGAGGGTCAAGCCGAGTGAAGATAACTGTTGATGATACTGAAAATTGCCAAGTCAGTCAACAGCAAACACAATTGAAGCCAAATACCCTACCAGCACATCCAGATTCAAATGAAACAGGACAAATGCACATTGAGGAGGTTGCAGATCTAGAGAACGAAGACACCCCACAAGACTTTGAGGAACCAGTGGTCCCTACAACTAGTCAGATTGAAACTAGTTCTCAGCAACCATGACGCACCTCAACCAGACGTTGCATGATGACAGCAGGTCCTCCAGTTCCATATCCACACCCTGTTCCCCCACATGAAGCCAGACAATCAAACCACATATGAAAGAAACCAGTCCCTGATGATGATCCTTGTTACTTCGTCAATGCATATGAGAAACCAACACTCAAAACTCACCAAGAAGACACCATCGAGAATGAAGAAGAAAAGGGTGCTGTCATGGCTGAGTATGAGAGTGAGAAGGAGCTTGTGGATGAAGAACATGCTTACCATGCGGAGATGGCCGAAGATCCTAAGACATTCGAAGAATCAGTGAACTGGCCAGATGCAGACCTATGGCAAGCTGCCATGCTAGAAGAACTAAGAGTCTTCCAGAAGATCAGCCTATATGAGGAAGTTGAGAGACTGAAGGGATGGAAAGTTGTTGATTCTAAGTGGGTATACAAGGTCAAACAGGGACCTACTGGCGAATAAAAGTTTTACCCAAGTTGAAGGAATTGACTATACCAAAACTTTCACACCAGTGACAAAGTTTTCAACCATCCGGATTCTCCTAGCACTAGCGGCAAAACTTGATCTAGAAATCCATCAGATGGACGTAAAGTCAGCATTCCTTAATGGTGAGCTAGACGAGGAGATATACCTAGAGATGCCCCCAGGTTCTTGTGACTCACAGGACTGAGTCTGGAAGCTCAAACGAGCATTATATGGTCTGAAACAGGCGTACATGGCCTGGTACAAACGACTCCGGACCATATTCAAGGGACTTGGCTATACATGATGCGAATCTGAGCACAGCATATTCTACAAGGTCAAGGACAAAACTTCGTCATAGTTGTAGTATATGTCGACGATAAGATGATTTTTTCAAATGATCTGAAACTCATAAATCAGCTGAAGAAGGAGTTGAAAGACGAGTATGATCTAACAGACCTTGGAGAAGCACGATGGATTCTGGGCATAGAAATCATTAGGGACCGAAAGGAGAAAACAATTCATCTATCGCAAAAGCGATACATTGAAATGATCCTCGAACATTTTGGAATGCAAGATGCGAGGCCCATAGCAACACCAATGGATCCTAATACCAAGCTAGTCAAGGCAAAAGATCCAGAGATGGAAACAAGAACTTATCAAAGCACGCTTGGAGCCTTGATGTACGCGACACATCCAGACCTTGCATATTCAGTGGGCACACTGAGCAAACACTCAGCAAAGCCCACACCAGAACATTGGACAGCGCTGATGTGTGTCTATTGTTATCTGCACAAAACGGCAGACAAACAACTCACCTTTCAAGGAAAAGACAGTGCTACTCCCATTGGATATGTTGATGTGGATTGGGCCTCAGATGTGAATGATTGAAGGTCCATCACTGGGTATGCATTCATAATGGCAGGCGGAGCTGTGAGTTGGTCATTGAAGAAACAGGACTCTGTTGCTCTTTTGAGCACAGAAGCTGAATACATGGCCACAGCATCAGCAATGAGAGAAGCGATATGGATGCATACTTTTCTAAGTGAAATCCAAATACTCCCAACCCAAAGAATCCCCCTCCTAATCGACAACCAATCCGCTATCTCACTCACAAAGAACACCGTTTTCCACAGCCGCATGAAACACATCGCGATCCATTATCACTTCATCTGTGAGAAAGTTGACAATGGTGAGATCGAGTTGAAGTATGTGCTGACGAACTGGCAAGTCACTGATGTTTTGACAAAGGCCCTTGGATGAGAGAAGCACAATCGGTTTACAGGAGGAATAGGAGTGTGTTGATAGCTGATAACTCGCTGAGTGGGCATGTTGTTAATAGTTTGTTTATCGGTACATCGAGTACCAGCTTACCTAATCACGCAAGTACATAGTCACATTAGAGTTACTCACACCTCAGTCTGCTACACTACGAGTACACAACTGAGTATACACTTGTTTTATCTAGCCTTCCATTTGTTCCCACATGTTGCAACTTCAAACAAAACTGCCTACAACTCCTTGGCAGTATTAACAAGTGCTTAGTCAATGAATTGAATTGCTCTCACAATGAAATGAACACAATGTACTATAGCATATAGACCTGGTTCCACATGATGAGATTCATATCATTGAAACCAGTGTCCAAGAGATGCTCAATGCTCTTGATGATGTAGCACTGGTCTCGGTAGATGCCCCTGATTGCCTGCCAGTTCAACTCTCTCAGACAATTTATACTGGCCAACTTGAGCATCCCAGTGTAGGGATTGATCCAAATTTGTTGGGCATCGCACTTTCAATGCCAGGACCAACATATCTTGCACCACTTGTTGGGTACTCTACCCATACAGTCCGCTGCAAGGCTCTTGAACATGGCCTTGCTGAACCTGGTCCACCTATGTATGTTGACTTTGTGGACAAGAATGGCAATGAGACTAGATTTATACTCAAGCATCCAAAGATCACTTTGGACTTTCAGATGATGACCTCAATTCCATTACTTGAGGAATATTTGAAGTTTTCTGTACACAAGGTAATCTTGGCCCACATCAGGAACCCTGGATGTTCCATGATTTGGTTGAGTTGTCTGATAGCAGGCCTACAGGGCAAATCAAACAAATCAGCTCATCAGATTTTGCCTGATTTCATACAAGTGTTATCTGAAATCAGACCAATCAGTTCTATCAGACAATCAGAGCATCAAATTATTTAGACATGCATTTCATCTCAACTGTCATGCTGATCAGATTGACATATGGTTAGAAATCTCAGCTTATCATGGCTCTTATGAAAAAAAAAACATATATATCAAAATAATTGCACCCAGCCAAGTTTACAGTAAACTGTCAACCACCTATGTGCATATGAAGTCACATAATAACACACACACTTCAAGTGCAGCATAACCACTAGGCTATGAGACCACATATATTTCTAAGCTACAACTCATATATATGCCATATTTACTAGACTTTGAAATATTTTATTTCACCTCTTCAACCACTTTGTTATTTGTGTTCCATGTCTTATTGAAAGTTGTAGTCCTAGTGGAGACAAGTCTATGAGCCAGTCTTGGTTTGTCAAATGGCTGTTGTTTGAGCAAGATATAAGTGAAATAAAAATAAAACAAAATAAAACAAAGACAAATTTGTGGAAAATGCCAAAATTAGAATACCTGCAAACATCATGTCATCCTTGCTGGGATCTCATGTGAACACAAGCTTCGATACAAACCAGCAGTAGAATCAAACTAGGGTATACATCAAATAAAATAAAACAAAGTGCAATACTCAAAACAAACAACAATTAGACATTGAAAATCCTTCTAGCATAGCAGAAAATCAAACTGTAACCAAAAATCCACCATACTATCTAGTATACATGATGGAGCAAAAATACATACAATGATGAAATATCAGTATATACCAATGGGCTGTATGGATGGATTTAGACATGGTGATAGATATATAGAGGAGGCTATCATATTGATAGGGTGGATAATAGTGATACTCAAAATAAAAATGAGAAATGTTTGAAAGCTCACTAAACTCTGACTAAGGCTTTCAATTCGTGGCTAAGTGGCTTCCAACACTTTGGCCGCTGGAACTATGATTGAAGGTCAGGCCAGCATTGCTGGTGGAGTTTCAACCAACCATGCCTCCTTCTTGCCAACATGTACACTGTTCTGCACACTTGAAAGCAAACCCTCTAGTGTGCTGCTTCAGGTCAATGGACAATGAAGGTCCAAACACTTGCGAACCAGCCAAACCTCCTCCAGAACATCATGTACCCTGCCTGACTATCTAGTGGCAGAGTGACTGTGCTCTAACCAACATCCTCATCAGCCATCTCTCCACGCACCCCGCTGATTACAGAGTACTTTTCTACTCTGACAGCAAGAAAGCGATGTCTACCATCAATGATTGTGCCTCGGGCTCAGACAAGGGGCAGGTGTATGGTACCCTGGCCAAACTTATTTTCACTGACCACCCAAGGTACAGTCACATGTTTGCCACCAAGGCAAAGAAGTTTCGTGATGGAGTCTGCAACTGCATACAAATGTGAGTCATTTCTGTCTTTTCTTCCATTACAAAAAATACTGAAATTTATGTAGACTTAGAGGGAAATACAAGAAACTCAAGGCATCTTTTGACAGTACTGGCTCTGGTGTGATGCCTGGTGAAGGCACGCAAACAAGAAATCTTTTGGGTGAGTCCTCGTTCCTTATTTTCCAGTCCTTAGCTGATGTATTTCATAGATGCAGTACTCTTAGAGCTCCCATGGTATATGAAATTGGATGCCATTTGGCATTCCAATTTGTCCATGGCTGTGAAGACTCACTCACCAAGATCTGGCATTGATCATGCTGGTGCATTATATTCTTTGGTTGTACCACATGCTGGGGCTGGTCCCTCCATACAACTTGACACCAGTGCTGGTCCCCTCATGCACATTGATGCCAGCGCTGGTCCCCTGCAGTACCCTCAACAGCCTCCTCAAATATATCCCCCACACGATATCCATCCTTCCAGCACTCCACCCTTGCATTACAGCCAGCACTACTATCCCCCAGCAATGCCTTATGCTGGGGGTTCACATGGTGATCCTCCATTGATCCAACACTGCAACATCATGCTCCTGCTCCCGCATTACCCTCCACTGCCCCTTTGCCCTCCACTGGCCCTTTGCCCTCCACTGTCCCCTTACCCTCCACTGCCCCCTACAATCAGTCCCCCCAAATCCATCTCCCTAGCCTTCCAACATCAGATAACTGCATGGACATGGACATGGACTTTCAAGGCACCAGTAGCCCATTGGATGCCCTCCTCAAAGGTGACAAGTGTTATGCACTCGAATAGATCTGCTATGCAGAGCCCTAAGAGGGGCGTCGTCTGCTAGCGGTCGTGACATAACCGGAAGGGTCCAGTGTAGCAACTAGTAATGGTGACTGTCATGTCGGCAGTTACTAGAGACGCGCGTGTCATGTGACTTGTCGACAGATGTCTTCAAGTCACCTTAAAGTACGGACAGTTGTGTCCGGACAATAAGGGTTGATCAATGTAGACTCTAGTGTGAGGAGCACTAGAGAAAAGATACTAGAGACAGAAGCTGAGGGGGCTTCTGAGGGAAGTATGTTCCAGGGAAGATCAAGTAGATTCAAGTTAGAGAAACTATTGTACAGGAGATTGACTACTTATACTATGTGGAAAGGTTTAGGGCAAGGTCACTGTACTGTGGGTAAGGGTAGAGGGGAAGACAGAAAGGGTATAGGTATGCTGGCCAGTTAGCCATATTAGTAGGTGGAGGTCGAATGCGGAATGAGACCGAGAAACGTTGGAACGAACCAACGGTAAATGATACAATGTGCGTGTAGCATGAGTCAGCAGAATCAGATAAGAAAGATAAGGAAAGCCACATTGGTGGCATGAGTCAGGACGAGTCATAGCCCGAAGGCACGTGCACACATGTGTGCAAGGAGAGGGGGATGAGGGACTGGGATGGTCCTGAGGATCCAGTCAACAGATAGGCGATAGAGAAGTGCAAGCCAGAGTCATGTGAGGGCGAGGACGAGGGGAAAATGATAGGGGGCCAGCGGGCCGATGTTACTCTGTAACAACAAGAGGGCTGATAACTCTTCCAAAGCTGCTGAGAAGAAGCAACAGCTTTTGTTACCGTCTCCTCCTCCTGACATTCCCACTGTTCCAGCTGTTCCAGATGCTCCTGAACCTTTCCACATGCCAACAGCATCCCCATTGTCTGTCTACAACAGCCACTCAGTGTTTGGCCTGAAGAAGCTACTGAGTTGCAGTAGACACCGCAGGCTGCCATCAGATATCTCTTTCAGCACATCAGCGCCTTCATCCACAACACACAATACTACCTTGTCATTGGACTACCTGATGTCCTCGACCCCCTAGACCTCGCTTCCCAACAGCACTGGTGGATCGAAGAAGAAGAAAGAAAAGTTAGATATGATGCAGCAACACGAACATGAATCTACATAAATGAAAATCAATTGCAAACCACTAAGAAAACATACCTTAGAGAGGTGATAATTGAATGTCTTTTGGTCCTTTGTCAGCCGTCCATTGCCAGGCCTCTTGAAGGGGGTGATACACCATAGTTCCAATGGGTAAGTGCTGTCTGCCCAAATCCAATGACCATCAGGCAGAAGATCAGTGTGCTCATCATAGAGGCAAGTGGATCAAAAAGTAAATGCATCATGGACACTCCCAGGATGACAAAGAGAGTAATCAATAATCAGGAGGTTATGGGGCAGGATGACTGCCTAGAATTAAATTAATTTTTGCACATGAAGATGAAGAACAAAAATGTTATCTGACAGCCAAGGGAATAATTGGACTTCCTATCATAAAATGTCTCACCATAATAACCAGGTTTCATGAACAGATTCATAGTCGAACCATCGATGGCTAGAACACCACCTTTCCACTCTGGACAAGTACATGACTCAGCAAATTTGTGAGCCAGGTCAGCATCCTCAGAATTATCTGCTTCCCAGCAGATAAACTGATCATGGGCATCAAGCACCGCAATCATCACATGATTAGTGCAATTAACTATGGACCTGACACTCACACCTGCCCATTGAGTGACATCCTCGAGAGAAATGGAATTGCCATAGTGGCCTGCCTGATTCAGAAAGATGGCGAGCTGGATAGAGACAGGGAGCTGAGGATTGTTGGACTGGTTCTGGAAGATAGGGTGATTAGATATATGATCGAGGATGTCATCAAAGATCTCCAGGTTGACACAAAGTTTCTGCTGAAACAAGTGAGGGCAGTGTTCCTCATGGTAAACCAGCATGTGAAGTTGAGATGCTCATGGGGGAGGCTTGTTGGGCTTGTGGGGTACACAAGCCCTCATAACCTCATCACAAAGAGCATTGATGGTGTCTTGGAGCCTGTCATAAGGCAAAGCAACATCATCAGAAGATACAGAACTGGTATCAGAAGAATCTGAAGTGGCTGAAGTCACTGTGATAGGGGAGGCGGGGGACATGGGGGAAGGAGTGCTTAAAGACAGACTGATTGAAACATCATTATCTGAAGGAGTAGTAGAAAGTGAGTCCTCGGAGCAGGAATCACTCTCAAAGTCTGACCAGTCCTTTAGGATATCTGGTATTGTAACCTGGCCAAAGAAAGTTCGGCCTGATCCACAATATTCAGGAGCTCCTTATGAGTGGATGGACAAGGCATAGTTATGGTGGGGGGGCTATGGTGTGTGTGGGATCAAAACTTCTATCTGTGTGTATATGTGACACAGTTTTCAGTAGAGTTTGAAATTTCAGAAAGTTCCAAGGCTTCATCTTGCACTGAGCATGCTGTTGTCATTGTCATTGTTGACCTCGCCCTTGAACCTCGATGCCTGTCCATAGCACCAAGAAGACCACCATCAAATTTTCAGGTGCCATCCACCCAAGGTAAATCATTTTTGTGTGTAGTTAACTAACTTTTACTTTTATTTTATAGGAAATCTATTATAATCTGAATTCCACATGCATCCCACCTGACCAGTGGTGCCTCACCCTTACTGGCAAACAGCCTGTCCACCTTCTGCCTCCTTATCTGTCTCCTTGAAGGCACCCTCAAGTTGGAGATGGAGTCATCAGACACCATCAACAATGTGAAGGCAAAGATCCAGGACAAGCAGGGCATCCCAACTGACCAGCAGCGTCTCACCTTCGCTGGAAAGCAGCTCGAAGATGGCTGTCAACTACAACATCCAGAAGGATGTCCACCCTCCACTTGATCTTGCATCTTCACAGAGGCATGCAGATCTTCCTCCCAACACTTTTCATCCCCCCCTCCTCTGCTCGGCACTTATTTGGTCCCTCCCATGCTCCCTACCTACAACTGATTTCATTCCTGCAGGCCTTTTTTTTTTACAATTTTATTCATGCTTTTATTTGAAATACAATTATGTTGGACCACTACTCTACCACTTTCCCCTATATACATAGCACGCTGTAAAGATACAACAATGCTTGATACTATACGAAGTTAGTGTCAGCACTATAAATTTATTGTAGTGGTCTTGCACAGCCTAGTCTGCTATACTTGCTAGACAAGTGTGTTCGACCCAAGGGGTTTGCTTTTTGGAATAAGTCTATAGTTAGTCAATTGATAAACTGTTAAAAGTCCAAGCATGAGAAACAGAATTCGAAGGTATAATTACGAGTCTGATGCCAAAGCGTCGGCCAATGTTTTCGGGTTTAGCAGGTTAGTAGGTTTCGGGTGTGGGTTCGGCGGGTCAGTGTCAGGTTAGGGAAATGATCGTCGGGTATAGCGAGCGGTATGCAGAATATCGATAAGGATGGGAGTTTGTGATAGAAAGAGCGGTAATATTCGCAATGTCAACTAAGAACTACAAGAATATTGGGTTTGACCACAAAGCATCAGGAAACGGCTCCCTACTACTTGGATAATGAATATGCTATGTGGAAATCAATATATATATAAGTACGTAGAAATCTGGAACTCTATAGGTGAAAGTAGCTGCCAAAGAATTTCAGGTCTGATGTACATGTAAATAAACACGAGGTGCTGTGGACTATGAGAAAACATGTAATAGCGCTGGCTATGTCATGAGTAATGTGCGAAATGATCAACTATGCACCTAGTGGGGCTAGCTGACAAGACAAGACACAGATAGGACAAGTGCACAGGAAAAATGTCGGGTCTGATGCAGCTGACGTGTCGGGTCCACTGGTCAAAGCATCGGGTTCAGCAGGTATGTGTCGGGTTGCATTGGGAAGTGAATATCATGTGACAGACATTTGATGTGATGCGTGAAATGGCTGAATACGAGCCTAGCGCGAGCTCGAGTGCTACAACGCTTTGAAAATCACAAGTGTTGTGTTAGAGTCCAACTACATGCCGACGTGTGCTGAGCACATTTCTCTCGGACTTGCACAAGTTCTTTCAAACTTTAAGCGGGGAGTTGAAGGGAGTTGAACGCAGTTTAGCGAGTTTTCAAGAGTTTCAAAATTTATTTTGAGTACCACTAATATATTGGATTTTTTGTTACAGTATGCTATGTGAGCCCCCAGCTACCGCCCTACCCTCTGCCACCTTGCATGGCAATGACACGATACCCAGGCCTTTAGGCCTTGATGACAGAGGATAGAAGAAAGGAAGCCTGGAAGATGCTGGCTTAGATAAGCGGTCTGGACCACATATGACAACATAGGTCTAGAAGACCTATTTATGATATCAAGATAAAAGGCAAGCCTCATGTTGCCTTATGCACTGATAGAAGGACGCCTTGTGGTCCTATCTTAGATAGAAGCCTGCCTCATGCATGGTATCTCTGACTCCATAGATAAGCAGATTAGAACCCAGCTTCAAGCTGAGCTTAGATACCATGGAGTAGCCTTATATAATGTCGAAGATTAAAGTAGATGTTCCTTACTTTAATCTTACTGGGTTTTACCTTGAACTCCTTATTCTGCTAAAGCTGCTTGCTCAATATTTGATCCATACCTTCAGAAGGACCCTATCAGAACCCTTCTGTTTGTAAGACCACTATCATCGCTCATAATCCCTCGCTACTCATCGCAAGCTACGCAAGCATACACAACTCCTACTTGTCTGTAGGAGCCGACAGAACCTCCGCACTTGGTACCACTGTCATAGTTGTTGCTCATCGGATCATCCCAGTCTGCAAGCCACTCGCCGTCGTAACACTTTTGGTATGCAAGAATATGTTGGTGTAAGATAAGAGTACATACCACATCTGATGGGTTTCAGGAATGATCCATGGGCTCAAAGTAAACGAACCTTATGCCACAAACTCATGCGTACAACCAGACATATTATCATTTCACACCATCGTAGCAAGTCGAATCTCCATGCACACTTCAAAAGCAATCGCCTCTGGAACTCAACCATGCCAGCGTAATTCATCCCTGACAGACCGCCTGTAGAACCGCCTCTTAAAGCCTTAGTACATGTGACATATAATAACATGAACAGAAGAGAAACAAGCATCCAAAACCATGTCAAAACTACTCGTCCAATGCCACAAAATCTTATCCCAACCCAACAACTCATTCAATCACACCCACACTTTCTCAACAGCTCCCTACTAAACCATCATCATTCCCAGCCTCAGTGCCCCCATATCTCAATCTCTCATCTATCTCTCATCTATCAAATCTCTATAACACTACCAAGTCCACTCAATTTCTACAATTCTCCCAACCCTACCAAACCACTATTTCTCCATCCCTTCTTTTTTCTCTCCCAATTTCCCCAATCTATCTCAATTCCAATTCTCCATCTTCTCATTTTTTTTTCCCGAGACTCTACCTTCTTCTCTCTTTATCCACCACACTCCTTCTCCCCCTTTCTCATCATTCCCTTCTCTTCTTCTCCCACCTCATCCTACACCTCATTCCCCATCAATCTTTTCCTTTCCTATTTATCAATCTTTCTCTCCCCAATATTTCAAATCCCACAAGTCCAAACCATCCCCTCATTTTATCATTAATATATATCTCCCTGTCTATTTTTCCCTCTCATTCTTTCCCCACATCGTCTTCTCACTCTCGCCTTCCTCGTCCACTCCCTCATAATTTATTTCCCATTCCACTCCATACTGCTACTCTACTGCTACCTTCAACCTCATGTATACAGTCACATATACTCCCCATACATCCTGCATGACCCTCGTGCATGACCTCCATACCCTCACATCAAATCCCTTCATATATCCTGCATCCACCCCTAAAATGACACATAGTATCCTCCTCATTTCTGTATGCTTCTTAGCAGACTCTAATCTAAAATGGAGATATACCATTTGCTATTAGTCCTTCACTTCACTTTATCTCTATGTTTGTTACTCTATGCTTAAGAGTTTATATGTTTTTTTTTTTTCTTTTAGTGGTTCACCTGTCTTTTTACAGATCTATTCCCAGCCATCTGACCTCATCATATTTATCTTGGTCTTATCTTATAATATAGTCTTCTTCCAGTCTTCTTCCAGTCCAATACTGGTGCTTTAAAGCTAAAGTTTACTTTCTATTTTCATAGGCTAGGGATAGGAGAGTCCTCTTCTTCTTGATCGTAGCTTTAATATCTGTTGCCTTGCAAGTATTATTGATCGTTCGAGTGGAAACAGAGCTGGATATGATGGAATTGATAAATTGGGTTGCCTGACTAGTATTAGCAGCCTGCCTAGTTAGAATATGGTAAATGTGAGATCTTCATTCATATGAGGTAAGCTTTCAATTTAGTCGCTAGCAGCTCAAAAACCATGATATTAATGTTCTATCATGTCCCAAGTCTGTACTGTGCCTCCAACTCAAAAAATCAGCATTACTGTGACTCGTTGGCCCAGCTGCAAAAGGAGGATCCATTTAGTTGTCGCCTTCCTGCGGTGTGGTGCCATCGGAGTAAATCATGCAACACAACGTGACTGATTAGACTGGAGCAGAGCATAGATGCCGTGTGTGCCAAGGAGGAGATTGAATTACTCGTGCGTCTCCCCTGTCTGGTGTCACGCTTTTGTACTTGTCATCGATTCTACCGTTGTCGTACCTCAGCACAAAGGGGTAAACATTATCCCATTGGTTTTCTGATATCCCTATAAGGTGTTCATTATGCTCCAGGTGTATTTTTATGAGTTATTTGGTAGGATCTTTGGCATCTGGGCGATTTGTGCTGAGCAAAGGTTGCAAATAACCACTATTTCATGTCTTACAACTGCAACATCCAATATATTTTGATTCTACTTATATGAAACATCGTTTCTAGGTAATCGGCATATGCTTGAATTTTTTTGATACCAGTTGAGCACGATGTTGAATTGTTATGAATATTTTGCATATTGGCAACTGTAGACATATTACGTGGAATGATAGTATAGCTTTATGACACCTCCCTACAGCTTTGTCATATTCCAGCACCCTGGCTCATACTACAGCAATTACATGAAAAGTTACAAACATTGAGACACTTTTTTGAGCCACTGTACAATGACAGAAGGATCAGCCAATTCATAAATAAGTGGCATTAGGATATCAGGTGTTAATACAGACACCACAGTAACAACAACAATGAATTAAGTACTACCCATAGCGGCTCATTCTCAAAGGACAGCATGTTTCTCCCTAATTTTAGATAGTGCACTGTTTTTGCTTATACATCGCTGTGAAGAGGTAGAATTAGGGAACATATGGCTGTAAAAGTGTTAAGGTCGTACTCTCGTAGGATCGGATCCGAAGGACTTCAGCCTCAGCTCGTGCGCTGTGCCCCTTTCCCAAGTACTGTCCCTTATTTCAAAGTACTAATGACGCGTCCGAAGGTCCGGATGAGTATCGTAGTATATCCGGACGTCTTCCGGATATCGGAAATGCGTGTAAGGCTAATCCGGACGTATCCGAACTAGAAACAAACAGAGTATAGACTACCCGAAGGTAGAGCCGGAGATGTAGACTATCGGATTCTATCCGAAGTCTCGGAGG
>MU172428.1:0-14532 GCA_016695485.1 Suillus hirtellus | reverse complement strand
CGGAAGCGGATCTATGCATCAGACCGGATCGGATCTAAGGTCCGGAGTCCGGAAGAGAAGCGTGGATATTATGGGATATGACAAAAAGACATTGACTTGAGAGTTAGAGAGTGAAATTGATGACAAACTGTGTCCACCACGTCATCAAGTTGACTACTTCCTGACTTTCATCAGGATCTTCCAACAGATCCAGAATGCTGTGATAAAAGTTCTCAGAGTCTGTGACTATGTCGGTACGCAAAAATACAGACGATGAGCTCAATGAAAACTGAATCTAAAGATTAATCAGTAGGCAGGCATAAATTGTCAAGTTTTTGATGCACCTGCATGGCAATATAAGCCAAGGACGCTTTAGTTACAGACTTCATGCCATGGAGATATGCATTTCTGGAGCGCATTGCTTTTGGCTCCTTGTCCATGGAGCTCAGAGATGTAAATACATGCTTGAAACCCTGCCAAAACAAAACCTTATAATGAGTGGCAAATTTATGGGCGAAAAACTTACAAAGATAAGTATCTCATTCCTAAGTAAACCAGTCCAAGGATCTTCAGGTCATAGACATACCCAGCATAAAGAAACATCGGCCACTGATCACCACGAACTGCAATTTCACCTCTTTTAAGGCTCTGCTTGGTTCTGGCAAGTGATTTGATGGGTAGGTGATTGAATGGTAAAAATACTTACACTGGATTCGACCAGTCAAGGCCTGCCAGGCAGAGCAACGTGCCAGTCACTTCATGATTGAAGCCACAGTCAGATTTGATATTTTGGGCAAGAGGCAGAATAAGTGGCTGTCCTCTAGGAACAAGCCATTCAAGGACAGCAGATTAAAGGGTCTTGGTGTCATCACTTCATGCACCAGACGCTCCTTTACCCATCTGCCAGAAGATGATTGTGATGATGACACTACAGTATCAAAAACTTACCAGTTCTCCCACATGAATGATGTCCTCTTCTTCGTCATTTGTCAGGTGATCTAGAAGACCAGGGTAGGAATCTATTAATTCCACAAATACCCTGTGTTCCTGGTGAACACTAAAAATTGAAAGAGTTATGAGGGGGTACTGGCATTGAAATGTCAAAATTATACTTACTCTGCTGGATAATCCTCGATTGAAGAGTCTCATAGTTCTTCAAGTTGGAGTATACCTGCAGTCAGAAGGGCAGGATAGTTGCACATTGCAAACACAGTGTGGCCAAAATGTTGACCATGCAGAACAAGGGGATTCAATGAAGTCCTTTTTGAAGGAGAGTCAGAATGGTAGGATTATAATAAGTCAAATACAACCTACACATTTTTATGTGGGCCCAAGCGGAGTGCCGAACCACTAGGTTTGCACGAAGGTTCAACAGATGGACGATTTTCATCATCACTCGTGCTCAAGTTTAGGAAGAGGGAGGCTGAAATATCAATGGCTACATGAGATGGTTTATATGCCATTGGATAGGAAGTAGCAGAAAATTTAGCTTCTGTCTGCTGCAGATATCATAATGGCATTGAAAGTGCGGTTCGATCATTATTCATTTCGGAACTGAAAAAAAAATCACTATCCTGGCACCAACAGCAGACAGATGCATTGCCTCAGATGACAGCATCATACATTTATACATAAGTCAAGTCAGCACTGTTGACACAATTATCAGCATCATGCCGAGTAGCCCACCAATGCTGGACTCACACTCTCAAAAAAGTTTGCAACAATGCTTCCACATCAAAAAAAATGTCATGTTCAAGTGACTTCTTTAATATGACATGTGCTACAAGATTTTTGAGCAGATGAACCTTACAGGATTCAACTGTCCTCATCAGGTGAGCTGAGAGGCATCAACGACACAAAAGACATACAAGTCAGCATCAATTGCAAGTGAGTAAGTTGATACAGATCAACTAAAGAGACTTAGTGTACAGGCAAATTCGTCAAAACAGAAATCTGATCAATTGGGGACACAGACTACAGGTGAGATTCAATATTGTGATGCGGGAAATTTGTACTAAAAAATCACCTAGTCTCCAACAAACAATGCATGAGTGAAGAATATGAGCTACAACTCATCAAGGAACACTTAAGGAATGCAGAAAACAATATTGCTTACCTTTCAGATAGGGTGATGACTTACAGAGATAGATTGCTAGAAGAATACTACCACGCCGATAACCTCGAACACCACATGCCCTCTAACATCCATGTGGCTCACCCCCCTCAAATTCCATATGGTGCTCCCTCTCCTATGTTCTTTTCCAGAAGCTTGGACGGTGATGATGAGTATTAGAGCTGGAAGAGAATAATGGCTTTGAGTTGAGCAGATATCACATCCGAGTCTGAACCATTAAGTAAGAATTTAGGGTAAGAGAACGCACCTATTTTCTAACAAATGAGAATGTAAGGCTTGTCCGTATATCACGTAGTTAATTGGTTTCAAGTTAGACATCCAAACATCAAGGTTGAAGATATTCTCAAAATTTAATTCCATGAGTAGTATGCAGCATTAATCATCACCTGATGGGAAGGTCAGGTGAAGGCTTAACCAAGGCATATACTAATGATTTACCTGGTCACCATTGGGCCCCAAGCATCGGAAGAATCATCCTAGAACTCCGGAAAATACTAAGGTTGTCCAGATCAACAACTGAATGCTGACTCACACTTGGTGTCAGAAGTAAGACCTACCAGTATAAATCACATACACCCATGATGGCTATAATGGTTCATGATAACCAGGCTCCAGACCATCTGGGTTGGAACAGTAAAACCCTTGTGGATAGGAGCCTATACTTGAGGACAATAATCATGTCACTGACAAGAGGCCAAGTGTCTCATGAATGAGACTTGCCCGTAGATATTCATGGCACCCTACTACACATCATAGAACTCAATATGACAGTCATCTGTAAATGATTCGACTTACCAATAATTGCGCCATTCTTCTCCCAGGTTGTTAGCATTCAAGTGACGACAATACTAGAGTGCAGCTCGCGAAAGTATTCTGCTTGTGTGGCTGGTTCCTAGAAGTATTCATAGTCTTTACATTGCAATTGATGCTCGATTCAATCTAATGGGCATACTAAACGTGAGGATCACTTACTGATTGGAGGCCACAACCTATCACATGTAAAGCTGCTATGATATAATATAGTGCCCACTGTGCTATGCCACAGGGTTATGGGAGAATGTTGCAGCCTGGATGAACTGAATTCTGGAGGTGCGGGAAGTTTGTCATATCCCTCTGCCAGATCAGTCTGTGAGGGTTCGTTGGCATCAGACTTTACATGACCAAGTTTATCACCTAACCTTGCAGGAGTGACAAGAATTGCTTCCGAGTTTGTGCAACACAGCCATTCCAACGCTTCCACATAAGGAACAACTCCTGAGTTGAGGAAAATCATTATTATGTTCTGAAGTCCTCCACTTTAGTAAAGACTTATGAAGTCTTTAGGCTCATAACCAGTCACTAAAGAACAGTCATCTCAATGTAGTACTAACTTCAACTAAATGATAACTAACTAACTATATGTCCAATGCTTCAGATAAGAAAGCTTCTCTATTATATATGCAATAATCAAACATCAAACACAGAAAATAAAAAATAAAAAATGACATAGAATAATAGTAATAATCAGGCATGTGGTAATGGTAACATATCAGCAATGTGAGATGGAGGTTGGAAAGAAATTCTCTGAAAAAAATAATGCAGATGATATAGTGAATGACAATTCAGACTCAGCCAGAACTCAGCTCACTTAGTAATTGGGCATTTTCAGGCTGGGTCTGAATACATAGTCATTCAGTATATCAACTGTGCAGCACTTGCCGTGGAAGTCTCTTTTCAACTTCGATCATACATGTGCTGTGATTATTATTAAATCGTATGGTTGTATTTCATTAGAGTAGTACTAGTATGTGTTAGTTCAATTTGAGGCTGTTGTGGCTGCATCTATAACTAGTATTACTATGTAGCATTGTGTGGGCAGTGCAAGGCTGCAGGACTTGGAAAAATTTAATGTACTCATTGTCCAAAATTGTGGTGGGGTGGGTGGGATGTGACAGTTTGTTTACCAATGCCATTGGTCCACAATGACCACAAAAGCTCATTGTGTGCGCTGTGCATGGTGCACGGTCCATAACACTTCACACCATCAGAAAGTATGTCCACAATTAGTCATTCACTATAAATTCTGATCACACACATTCATAGGTCTTCTTTCTACTCTCTCTATCTACATCAATACCTAGTATACTAGTTGCTAGAAAAACATAGAATAGACCTTTGAATAGACTAAGCTCAAGTTATCGTCACAGTATGTTATGTTGGGTAGGACTGATTCTGAGGGGCTTGGCTTCAGCTCATGTGCTGCACCCCTTACCCGAGTATGTGCCCTTAATTTCAGATTGGTGTCCGAAGAAAGTCCAAAGGCATCCAAAGATGTCCGAAGGGCATCCGAAGGCATGGGAAACTTCGGAAGGACTTTCTGGATGGGTGCAAGTAACTTCCGGATTAGTGTGGGAAAGTTCTGGAGGAACTTCCAGAAATTACAATGAGGTTGTGTCCTAATACAGATATGTATAATGGCTACTTGGGACTTGTCCCAAGTAGAAGCAAACAGAGGGAAGGCTGCAAGAACAACATCTGAAGCAGAATAGGTCCGGAGGACCATGGGAAAGATCTGGATAGATTTCCAGAAACTTTGGAGGATTGGATGGGTGGATAGTGGAGGATCAGAGGATTGGAACTCTGGCCTAGGGAATTCCTCCCTAGGCCTGAGATGGATACTGTCTAAGTTGGAGGACTAGAACTGATATGAAGACTTAGAGTGAGATCTAGTGCAAGGACTAATATGATATTCAGACTGAGGTACTACAAGACATATACACGAGTTTATATACTAAGTGACTTTTGGGAAGGTTCATTAGGCAGGGTCCGAGGCTATGTATGAAGCATATGCAAAGGTTAACAAATGTGAGTCGGAAATGAACATAGGTTAATGGATCAGTAAGCATACCGGTAATAGTATAACTGAGGTAACAGAAACAAGGAATACTGGATAGGCTGTGTAAATGTTATATGCACAGGAAATGCATCTATATGTCAGATAGGATAGGATTGGACCAGATCGGATGTGGTCCGGATGAGATGCATGGATATGCGAGATATATTATTAGGGTAATAGGAAAAGGATGAATGATGCAGGCTAGCTGTGAAGGGAATAGGATGTGGATGTGGACATGCGGATGTGGATGTGCAGAGGTGCAGGGATCTGGATGGACTGGAGAGATGGATAGGACATCCGAAGGTCCAGATGAGGCGTGGGAATATCATCAGATGTGGGTCCGGAATGCAGGATATGACAACAGGCAGGATCATAGTAATCTGATTGATGTCTACTACTGCTGGTACTAAACGTGCCGCACCAAGTGATGATGCACTTGAACCCACTTCGAAGCGCACACGAAACAGAAATTATGAAGGTAAGTCATGACTCATAATATAACCCAGCCCATCATTATTATCATAGCTAAGTATGAACATCATTATACAGGCACTTCTAATGTAGTGCCATCGCTGCTGGCGAATTGAGGTGCATAGCACATTCTAGCTCAATTCCTCAAAACTGAAATGAGTTATAGTGAGATGGAAGAGAAACTCTCATCATACCTTGGCGATCAATACTCTGCAGATGATTGGAAGGATGCCAAAACAACACTTTTCTCTGGCAAAGACAATGTTGGAACATGTTTGAGACATCCCAAACTCTTAAGGCAGAGGTACATGCCCTGTCGACCCCACCCTGTAAGTGGTTTTTTTCACATCTACTGAATGCATACTAAAGAATTGTAGCAGAAGAATATGTATCTCCACATTGAAGCAAATGAGGGAGACAGTGAAGAGGAGGAAGAGGAAGATGGTGACTACGACACGCAGGATCAGGTTGACTCTTCTGCTCAATCGCCGAAGGTTATGTCCATTCCAGGACCATCAGCCAAGGATATGTTATCCAAAAAGATTGATGAGATCTACAACAATGCGACAAAGGTCTTCAGCTCCTCAAGAAGCCACATCTCTTACAGAGCTGCCTGGTCCCCTGTGACGCTCAAGAGTATCTGCTGCATGTCCATAGTATGTCTATTGGTTCATCATGTACTATGTTCCTCATCACTTCCTAGGAACTGCTACGGTTTATATTGCTGAATATCTTCATGGTAAAGGATTCCCTGTGACCATGTCACCTTGGTTGCCAGGGCAGCTCTACATGGTTTCAGATAGCCCCAAAACCATTGCATCCTCCCTTCCGGCCTCTCATAAGCTCTCAGTAAAAGACTATCATCCCATCTCAGATGAAGAACATGTCGCAGTGGAACACTCAACCATCAAATGTCCTAACCCTTTGTGGGTAAGAGTCAAATCTGGCATGTACAAGGGCATTATAGGCTATGTCTTCGACCCAGACCAGTCAGACCTTTTTGTCAATGTCTTAGTCATCACTTGAAAGTTTCCCTATCCAATGCCTGCAGGATCTGAAGCTCTGATTGACCATTCTTGCCTTCCAAAGGACAAGGAAGTTACTGATATCATTTGCAATGGTGAAATCATAGGATGTGCATACAAAGGACAGTGATACTACAGGGGACTGCTCCTTAAAAAATTCCACTGTCATCAACTAGAACTTGTTGCTTGCCCCCATGCTGATGATATTAGACTGCATCTGCAGTCAGGAATTGACACACCCTTTGTCAAGAAATCTATTGTGGTGTTCTCCAAGCAGTTTCTGTGTGTGGGAGATGCAGTTAGGATCATCACAGGAGCAGTACCATCAGAGATTGGCATGGTCGTGTCAATAGACCATGGTTTTGGTGGCTCCACATGCATCAAATTAACCCTCAATGGACATTGGGAAGAGCTGGAAGCTCGACTTGAGGATGTGGAGCGCGTTTTTTGGATCAGGGACACGGTTCGGGTTGTAGCAGGTTCATACCTGGGTTTAGAAGGCCATGTCATTCAAATGGACAAGGATTTGTTTCACCTTTGCCAAGGGGTCTCCATGGAGGAGGTAAATCTTTTGCATGAATAGAAAATCTACAACTAACACTTGGTGCATAGGTGCAAGTTTCAAGATATTACTTGGATCGTCGTCACCAGACTTGCATGACACAGTCACATCTACCATTGTATCAACATTTTGAACCTCCCCCTGAGTCTCAATCAATAGAAATTGGAGATTATATAGAAGTTCTTGCAAGAGAACACATGGAGAAGTGAGGTGTCGTGACCTGGTCTTCTATTGGAGGAACTCAGCTGTGGTTCCAGGAAGAGTCTCCTCAGGCATTGACTTTACATTCTATGGAGTACTATCTAGGACCTCCAAGTTTTCAGGTTCCTGTGGCATTTGTCAAGCAGACGCGCCTACCCCAGACTGTTAAATTTACCAAGGAAAAAGGTTATGACCTCAAGCCTGGAGATGTCATAAGGGTCGCACGTGGGCTGGAGTATCAGGCAAAAGGGATCGTGCAGAGTGTTGACTTCCCAAAGGCTCACCTAATGCTACTTTCTGAGAGTGATCGCTCGCTTGTAAGTGAAATTCAACTTGACACAGGCATATCTGACTTGGAACAGATTGACATCCCAATTGGATTTGTGATGAAAATACTCAATGTGTCCTTGGATTCTTTCAATGTCATTGGCCAAGAAGTGTTCGTGGTTAGAGGTGGCCGAAAGGGTTTCCGAGCCACATTGTATGGCATTGGCAGTGAGAATTGCACTGTTGCTATCAATGGGCAGGCGCGCACCACACTCAAATGCCAAGACATTGTAACCAAGTGAGCAGCGCACATACTGTCCTTGTCATTTAGTAATTTTTCATTGCTGTTCAGGTACAGAATGAGATTGAATGGTCTCATGCTAGGAGAATCAGACTTAATAGCATTCTGTGACATGTGAAAAAGATTTTACTTGGCATTACAACCACAAAGATGCATCATGCCCCCTCCTGTCCTGCTGGCAGTTTCCTCCAACTCATCTAATTCTATAAGCACAGCTCACAATCCATCATCATCCAATTGGACTGCCTGGAATATCACACAGGATATCAATGGTGTGAACTTGAATGATCCATCATCAGGCGTCAATCTCAGCTCATCGACATCTGACCCATGGACTATTGATGCACAGGACATTCAGGATGGCATAGATGCTAGAGTGGAGCAGCTCAAAGACAATGGTGAGTCCGCCCCGGAGGTATCACAACAACTTTTGCTCATTTTATTATAGGGCCTCTACCTTGGTTCATGAGCAAGGAGTTTTCTTCACTATTCCTTACATATCATGCGATGTTTACAGTTTTGCCGAGCTTTGATCATGCCAAGTTTCACAAACGATTCATATCACCAGCCTGTCCTGATCCATTTTGCAGTGTGAACAGACCTGCACCTGAAGGTTGTGTTGCAGTATCTTGTACATCCAGTTGTGCAGGTGTCAAGGTGTCAATGAGCCCTTAGATACATTTTTCTCACTATCTGTGTGAGAGATGTGGTTTAGAGCTGGGAAGAAGCCTATACAAGATATATCATACATAGCAGTGTTCTGAAAAAGTAAACAAAAATTCAAAATGGACCAGAGAAGGTTTGAACTCAGGCATTCCACTTGGCACATTCTAAGTTCATAACAGAGCCATACTGCTAAGCTATCAGTGCTTGTTTAACTGCTATTCTTAATAGTATATCATCACCTCTAGGTCATCTCTTCACAAATTTTGCCAAGTCTTGCAGTGCAGGCGTCTTGATCAGTGTAATATCTACCATACACAAAGCAGTGTTTCAGAAATTCAAGTTCTATATGATGCTATTTGCATTCAGTATGCTCAGGGAAATGGAACTTGGTGTGTTTTGTGTAGGATACACATAGTGAATCCTAGCTAGGATGTTCATGTGAGCATTTTCATATGTATATGTCAGAAATTCCCTAATTAGGTTTCATCACCTTGTAACATGTTGCAATAATCCAATGACAAATTGAGGTCCCAATAGGTTGCAATAAAAGAGTGTGACATTACATTTATGTTACATTCCACATTACAATATTGAGTTTATGGTACAACAGTGATTCCAATCAGGTTTCAACCAAGTTTGCAATATTGACTGTTGGCTGCAACTGTCCAAGTTGATTTTTTGGTACATTGAGATCTAGATTCCAAGGATTATCTAAATATCCCAACTGGGTCTCAACAATGTTGGAATACAAACAGGCAGGTTTCATCCTAATTGAAATATAATTGAGAGCAAGTAAATTCAATTACAAACTGGCACCATCCTCAACAAAACATATCGAATAATACCTACATGTAAGTAGCAATCTATAGGTAGCAGTCCTACTTCTTCTGAGTTCGCTTTGGTCAGCCTGCAGCCTGCTCACTCGCTGGTCCACTAGATACAGGTGCCAGCATCCCTGCCTTCCTTCCTCAGCCCTGACGACCAGAAGATGGGGCTGTCACTACCACTGGTACATCATTGGGTACTCCAGGAACCTCTGAATCAACAGCCATCACTGAAGGTACAGAGTCTTCATAGGCTGCAGTGGCAGCAGCCACACCTGCAAATTCAGATGCCACAGGTGGTCCAGGGGCTGGAATAGCCAGCAAGAGGGTTGCAGAATTGAGAGCAGTGGTAGCATTTGCAGGGACAAGCACCACAATGGCTGGTGCTAAAGGGACAATGACTGGTGCTGAAGGAGCAATCATAGGTGTAGTAGGCATGGCTGGTCCAGGAATGTCATTGACAGGGTTGTCATTGGTAGTCATTGGTCCAGGAAAGTTGTTGGATTCCTTATGCCCCACATTTGTGATGGCCAAACCCATCAGATCAGAGGTAAAAACCTTCAGTGTCAGATGTTGTGATATTGGAAGTTGAGGATGATTGCCAGATGTAGGCATCAATCTTTTCGCAGATTGCACAAATATGAGGCTGGTCCTAAAGAGTTACCCACAGCTGCTTGTAGGCCATAAACATGGCAGCATATGGTAGCTGAGACTTTGCACCAACTCCAGCTTGCATGAATAAAGTGTCAGAAGAAAGGATGAAGATTAACTAGAGAATAATATTAGTTAGATGCTAATACAGAGGACTGATGATAGCAGAAATAGAACTTACTGCGACCCAACCCCATGCAATAAGGCCAGGAGTACAGGACATTGTGCCCCATTTTCAAGCATTGCACTTAGCATGTGGCCAGCCAGAAACATCTACTAGTGAATTCTTTCTGAACATCATGATCCTAATTGCCTATATAGATTCATTAGCACAACAATGAAGTAAAGCTTAAAAATCACCTTCATGAGTGGTTCCCAGTTACCAAAAACTGTGGACATCATGGGGTCCATCTCTCAATTTGTGAAAAGGATGGGCAGAAACTTTGATGGCAAAGAGCGGCCACCAGCAGTGCCTGATTCAAGCATCTTCTGGATCTCAGGGATGGTATCCCACTTCATGAAACTCAGGTCAAAGTAGGATGAATCCAGACCAAAGATGTGCCCTGCCATCAAACATAGTCTGCTGATCTCACTGGAGTGTCCAACTTGGAGATGCTGCTCTAGCTGCAATATTCAAATTAGATATCAATTAGTATTTGGTGGGATGGTGAAGCATATAAACTAATGTATCAATGATTGAAAATGAGAAGTTGGTATGAAATGATGGAGGTGATCTGGTAGAAGCGAATACAACTCTGTCACAAGGTAAAATTCTTTGGCACCCTTGGTTGAGTAATGACTAGGGGATATGATAATGGGTGGAGGGTTTGGCACTGGCAATCTGAGAATGTGATGCTCAGGTGGGAACATCTCAGCAATAATACCATATTTGCAAGCAAAGGTTGAGAGCTCAATGTCAAAGGCCTTTAGCTCGTCAGGAACTTGCACACTCAAACATCTATGTTGATTGGACACCAAGACTTTGTTTTTCTCACCCAGCATCCAATTATTATTCTTGAGAGACTGGTTTTCAAGCTGCAGGCACCAAATGATTATGAGATGCACTACATTAGAGCTACTAAATCATAGTGAGCAAAGTAAGGCATCATTACCTCCATGTCTCCATCCTGCAAAGAAGCCAATAACTAAGTGGTAATTAATGTGGTCCCTGCCACATGAGATGACAGTACATCTGATTCAGATGCATCATCATACTCTAACTCAGACTCCAAGTCATGGTGCACAATGGGATGCTGAGGCATCACAACAAGTTGTAAGGTCAAGTAAAACATGGTGTGAAAAATATCAATGGACCCACCACAATTAATAGTCAATCTTGGCTGTGCAACTTGGACTGAACACAAGGAAAGAAAACATGAGGAAAATTACATTGTGAATGATAGCCCTGACATTTAATTAAAATCAGCATGCGGATGATGTCAATATGACACGAGGTAACTTACTTGTGTGGCAGTTGCATTCTCAGAAGAGCTGATTCATGGCAAAGGTATTGAGTAATAGCATTGTTGGCAAGACCTGCTCTTGACGTAATAAAGAAGATTGGACAGCTGCCAGGTATCCAATTTAAACAATGACTTACCTGCAAATTGTGCTTCAATGGTGGTCGTACTGGCACAGGCTCGTGTTTTGGTATACCTGGAGATGATGGAGCTGAGACAATGTGTGCCATACAATCCTCCATACCCGGGGTGTTGGGGGTGATGGCCATATGAAGGTAAAGGTGTGAGGGCCAAAGTGGCTGGAGGAGGCAGGAAGGGATTTGTGGTAGGTGGAGGATTTGTTGGGCTACAATACTCCAAGATTTGTTGGAGTAAGTGTCATCACAGATAACCTTGGATGTGAGCATAAAAGCAGATATGAAAAGACAGTCACCCAAAGATCCTTGAGCAGTGGGGAAGCGCACTTTGAGTTGCTGAAGGAGGACAAGGGTAGTGAAGGTTACAGAAGATGAAGGGGGTACTCTGGACAAGCAAACAGATGCATAACAAAGCGATCACATAACTGGGAAACCTGCTCATGACCATAGAATGGGTCAGAATGTCTTGTCATGGGTTGAGTAGACTGAGGCTTATTAGGTGGTGCCTATGTATGTATGATAAGGATATGAATATGATGAGTGGCTACTAAAAACTGACCGATGGTTCAGAATGATAGCCCATTCACAAATGAGGAACACTCTGGGTATTCTGAAATGAGGAAGAGTGGGTAGGTATTATAGGACCATGTAATACAGCAGCCATAGTGATGGATGATGGTGAGTAGAACAGGCAGCATGGTGTTGCAAAGGTTATCTGAAAGTGCAAGTGTGTCAGAGTTTGGTAGTTTTAATTAGTTAAAAGGGGACAGGAAAGAATGATGGGGTATATAATTTGAATTAGGGCAGTGTGAAAGAAAAAAAGGAAAATGAATGGAACCAAAACTATGAGCCTGGACCTGGGATATGAAGATAGGCAATTGGCTTCAGATTAAGATGCAGAAGCTGCAACTTGGTTACAACAGTAAACTCAACCAAACAACTTAGCAAGAAATGCAATCAAATGCTGACATAATCACATTGACAATCCATTGAAACACACCTGAACATCAGTTTCAGAATTTTAGCGGTATTTATATTAGTGTAGGGAATAGTGATGTGCATGGCCCAGCTTAGCCTGAAAGCCACAGCTTCGGCCTGGCTTCAGACGGCCTTGGCTTTCAAAAACTGTGGGCCAGGCCAAAACTGTCAATGACGGCTTGGCTTTGGCCTGGCTTGGCCTGAGCCACAGCCTGAGCCCTGAAAACAGAAAATTGTAGACTTACAAACATATCTTGCACTTTCAATGCTTTTGAACCTTGCCATTAGTTCCTGCATGTTTGAATGTTGTGCAAAAAAATGCATTGAGATCGGCAGTTTTGCTTTCACATGTTGGAGCCGTGTCTGCAATAGGTTGGACATTGACATCGATTGGAATACCATCATTGTCGGCTAAATCATCAACCAGCACAGCTAATTTGCATGACTGTTTTGCTGCCAAAAGTTTGGTATTAGTTGTATGATTCATGACTCAGATGGCAAATACACTTATGTCGTGGATTGGTGCGTGCATCTTCACGTTCCTCACCACCAGACTCGTTGTCAAGAACTTCTTCAACGCAAGTCCTCTTACCCTTTTTGAGTGCAGCCGAGCTTGAACCTGATGGTGCAGTGTCACCCAGAGGTGAATTCAGGGATATGCTGAGGGTGGTTTGATCAGCGCCAGCATTGGAAGCATGTCGAGAATCAGGCAACTTTGCAGCCTCTGCTGCATGAAAGGCATTTATAGCCTTGGTTTGTGATGGGAGAGCCACCTTCTCAGAATGTTGGAGAAGGGTGGTGGTAGGCTTGGTTTGGCAGACTGGCCAGTGTGCATGATATTTGTCATTGCTGTCTGTGTGGACAGTTCCAACCATCAGAGACAAGTAGTGAGAGGCAGATATAAAAAATGAAAATTACTGTCACAAATGTATGCCTTTTGTCTGAAAGCGTATGTGATGGTTGTCGCCAAGCTTGCAATTTGAAGTCACAAGAAACTTGCAAAGGAGGGCAGATTACTGAAAATGATGAGTGTGCTATCTGCCAACACTGTGGCAAGTGAGTTGTGTTGAGCTTGGAAAGAATGTCTGCAACTCACTGTGATTCTTACCACATGAACATGCACACAATGTAAGTGATTGAAAAGCTAAAATGAGACAGAAGTCAGATTTTCAATTGATGATTGTCAAACAGTGTAAGCTTGGGTGCTGCAGGCACAGTTGACTATAAGCCGAGGCCTGAGCCAGTGGCTTTGGCCTTTCATATTCCCAGGACAGGCCAAAGCCATCACCAGGCCATGACTTTGGCTCAGCTCGGCTTGGCCTATTCAGGCCTGGCTTGACCTGGCCTATGGCCTGAAGCTGGGCTGTGCACATCACTAGTAGGGAAAGTGAATAGAAGAAGACTGTAATAGTAATAGGAAATAAATGAAATTGTCCTAATAATGAGGACCAACATTGCTAATAGTCGAAGGCAGATGCAGGGAAATAAGGAGGTCAGAAGTAAGAGTCACTGGCTGTGGATGTCCTACATTTGAAGGAACATATCTGTATCAATAGTGTCAACAATTAAAAACTTGTCAGGTCTGCTGACATCCTCTACTATCATACAACCCTGAACAATTGAGTGAACTGAGAAAAACTCTGCAGAAGCCCTAGACTTTCTCTTAACATGCAAAACTGAAAGTCTTTGTCCTTTCATGGACAAATGCCAACTGGTCGATCATATGGGAGAACAAGTGTGACAGGATATTGAACATCCCCTACTGTGCAGGTGAAAATCAACACTAGTTTGCCAAAGATGATGCTAGTGTCGGTCTGCAAGATGATGCAATCATAGCACAGTGAGCCATGAAACATCAGAGTGTATCAAAGGTAGTCTGTGGATACTTGCCAGTCAACAAGCAACTCAAAATTGACTTTAAGGAATCAATATTCCACAATCTAATTCAAAAGGACTCAGAGTAAGACATATCATATCATTTTGGAGCTGCAAACATCATCA
>MU172427.1:0-54342 GCA_016695485.1 Suillus hirtellus | reverse complement strand
GTATATGACTCCTATTTAAGCACGTGTATTACTACCTAGAAATGTCACTTCAATCTTACTAGGTTTTCCCTTGAAACTTCCTTCGCTTAAGACTTCCAATCTTAAGTCGCCTGAATCGATCTCTTAGTCGAAGCACTCCTTCATCTAAGTCTTAATACGAACTCTTTCTTATTTGAAAGACTATACAAATCTCAGCAACCAGACAGCTCTGTCGAGCTTTTGCTGTTAGAACTATCCTAGTTCGTAACAGCCACAGTGAACACCATGGCAGACTTTCTGACGCCCACAGTGCCATGCAACCAAATGAGCTGACACTTCTCTCACTTGTCCAACAATCCATAGATCAATTCAAGAAGCTTCACTTGGGTGTCTTTCAAATATTTTGGATGGGGCTGGCATTCAGGAGAGTTATATTCAGCACCCAGGACAGCGACCTGGGACAGCTTCTCCCAACCCAAGTTCCTTCATCCATTGCTAGAAGCTCACCTGGAACTGTCAGTTGAGTCAGAGAGCAAGAGAGGCAATAAGGGAATGAGATATTTACAGATCTTAGGCACTTATTAACAGGGGTTGTATGTTGGAATGCGACACAAAATGGGAATTGGAATAGGTCAAGTCAGGGAAGCACTAATTCAGTTCAACAGTGTAATTAGAAATCACGATGGGGATGGATGTCTCAAGAGGGGATGGTGACATATGGTGTTAATTGAGGAGTCAAAACTTTGTTTGAAATCAAAAGGGTTTACATAAGTGGTGATGGTGAAACGATCGAGCAACAGAGATTGTTGAATCATCGACGTCATCGTCTTCGTTGTTTTCCTTTTTCTATTCATCACGTTTATCAGTACTTTTGCTTCACTCGTTCATACCTCAGTTGTTCTTCCCAAACACTGAGTGTGTCTGCATACTAGTTTCCAACAGAGATATCACAGGATGCTTGAGATAGAATGGACGGTTGATTGCGATTATATTCAAAGTCGATAGATGGCTCGTGGTTGAACGTTGAACGTGTTGCAGTTGAGTTGAAAAGATAGCCGAGCCACCCCGTAACCTGTTACTGCGAGTCACGTGACTTTTCATTTGAAAACTTGAACTCGAACGTTCCACGTTCAATGTGCCCCTTCTCTCTTCTAACCATTCGCCAACTTTGCTATGGAGGTCAAATCAACAGCTGTCAAGTAGCACTCCCGCTGGTCTTCGGATAGGACTTGGGTGGACCTTTTTCCTTGCAAAATACGTTCATTACCTCCGAGTCTATCTGGCATGAGTTCACAACATTACTCCGCCGTCCTCCCGGTCATTCACATCGATCCATGTCTCTGAACAATCTTGCAATCAGCCTTCGAGACAGATTCCTGCATCGGAGCATGATGTCTGACCTTTATGCGGCCATCGAGCTCCACTGGGCTGCATTACTCCTCTGTCCCCCCGGTCATTCACATCAATGCATGTCTCTGAACGATCTTGCACTCACCCTTCGAGACAGATTTCGGCAACGGGGCATGATGTCGGACCTTGATGAGGACATCGAGCTCCATTGGGCTGCATCACTCCTCCTTCCCCCCGGTCGATTCTCGTCTCTGAACGATCTTGCACTCAGCCTTCGGGACCGATTCCAGCAACGGGGCATGATGTCGGACCTTGATAAGGCTATCGAGCTGCATCGGGCTGCATTACTCCTCCGTCTCCCCGGTCATTCAGATCGATCCTCGTCTCTGGACAATCTTGCACTCGGCCTTTAAGACAGATTTCGACAACGGGACGTCTGGTCTGACCTTGAAGAAGCATTCAGCTTTTACTCAGAACTCTTCTACCTATCACATGCAGTATCTCGCATACATCTTAGTGCTGCCAAGTCATGGGCGGCCTCCGCCGACATCTTCAATCACACATCTGCATTGCTTGCTCATAAGGTCGCCCTGAAATTCTTAGATCAGCAAGTTGCTCTCATGTCGTTTTCTTCGCATAATTTCGACGTTATCAGGGAGGTTGTTTCTTCTCTCGCTACAGATGCTTTTTCATGCAGTGTTCGTCGTGATGCGCTGACGACTGCGGTGGAGTTGGTGGAGCAAGGTCGTGCAGTGTTCTGGACTCAGTTGGCACGGTTCAGCATACCACTCGATGAACTTTTCATTTCAGGTGACGCCGGTACAGTCTTGACAGAAGAGTTCAAACGGTTGAGCTTTCGCCTTCGTAACGCATTCGATCAGTCTAAAGACCACTTTCCGCAAATCCAACAACTGACAATGCAATGGGATGAAGTTGTCTCGCGCATCCGCCTGCTCCCCAACTTTTCACGTTTTTACCTACCTCCACTATTTTCTGACCTCCAGAAGGCGGCTGAAGATGGCCCAGTGATAATTGTCAATGCTAGTCAGCACAGCTGCGACGCCTTGATTATCCATGGTGCGGGAGATCCTGACCATGTTCCGCTTGACATCACACAATCTCAAGTGTTCGAATTGAGTTCCAATCACTCGCAGAGCAGTTTGGTTCTTCTGATTATGAACTCAAGCTTGTCAGCATCCTTCGCAAGCTTTGGAATGATGTCATTGACCCCGTAGTCCAAGCTCTTAGGGAGTCTGAGGTTTGCCCTGGTTCGCGTATCTGGCGGTGTCCCACTGCTGAGTTCACGCTGCTTCCCCTCCATGCAGCAGGACCATACGATGAGAGGAAAGACAATTTGCCTGACATTTATATAACCTCCTACACCCCCACTTTGGCAACTCTCGTTCGTGCAAGACAGCAGGTTTGTCGAGATGTGTCCTCGCAACATTTCGTTGCCATCGGCCAAAGCAACCCGGGTAAAGGGAAGGAGCTCAAATGTGTCGCTTCTGAGCTAGCCGTCGTCGCTCACTACGTTACTACCGTCATCTCCTTCACATCCCTCGAGGACGACAACGCAGCAGTCGAGGGTGCACTTGATGCACTCAGCCATGATCAATGGCTCCATTTTGCCTGCCATGGAACGCCGAATCGAACACAGCCGTTCGAGTCTTCCTTCGCCATGCGCGACGGGCCTTTAATGATCAAGGATATCATCCGATCCAACTGGAAGAACTCACAGTTTGCACTCTTATCGGCCTGCCACACTACCGTCGGCGATGAGTCGATCCATCTTGCTGCGGCCATGCAATTCTGCGGATTTCGCAGTGTGATCGGTCCCATGTGGTCTGTTGACGACGAGGTTGCACGCCAGGTCGTGTCTGCTTTTTACCGCAAGTTAATTGGTGATTCAAAAACATTGGCCTGCACAGGCGCTGCAGTAGCACTACACAAGGCTGTGAGATCGTTGTACAAGAAGATTTCGTTAGAACAGCAAATTGTATTTGTCCACATAGGTGTGTAGTTAGAGACTCGATTCGCTATATTATTCCATTTGCTGTATTTCTAGTTGTTCTCATCCTCTCGCTCTCCTGTTGTTTACTTATTTCTGTATGATACTTTGTTTGTTCTGTATTGTACTACAGTACGTGCATACCTTTTTCGGCATGTTCAACGTGAATTGGCCACTGTAACTTCGAAACTCCATTGCTTTCGATATAAAGTACTGCAATAGACTCAGTTTCATATATAGAATACGACCCGTTGAACAAGTAGACACAATTCTAAATTTTCGTCATCAAAGTTGAAACATGCCTCCGAAAACTGTATTTTATCGCTGGTAGAGGCCTGTATAGTGGGGCCTTCGGGTCAGTGTAAACGGGATGTACACAGGGTGAGGTATCTAAGACTCCATCAATGCAATTATTTCGTTCGGGAGTCCTACACGGCGGTGAGACTTATATTTATGGACTGCGAAGGGTTTAAATCACCAACTAGATCCTAGATGTCAAGAGCTTTGTCTTTCGCACTTAGTGGTGGTGGTACCATTCTGCAGATCTCATACATACGTGATATTGTGTACCAATACAAATACTCCACAAAAGGATGCTGTCATAAAAATGGAGGCAAGAACAAAACGAAAAAAAAGATAAAGGATGGTGTATCTAATCATCATCACTCGGCGTCAGGTATTCATCATCGCTGATCACCTGTTTCCGACCAGCACTCCGAGCCCTGCCCCGCTGCGGCCGCTCATCCTCATCCATGGGCGTAAGCGCAGAGTCGTATGCTGCGGAACTTGACGGTCCACCTAGAGCTGGTGAGGCGCCAGGTAGCCCCGTCCCTGCAGTGACTCTCTCCAAAGTGCTGTAAAACACCTTTTCCATCTCCTCAGCGTCTATGTATACCCACGAACCCTCCTGGTTATACGTCCGTGCATTGTTGAACATGAGCTTCCAATCCTCTTTGTAGTGCGTGATGCTTTTGTAATATCCAGTGTTACCCCGCTTTCGAAGTGTGGACAAGGCAATCGGATGTGTGATTAACTGGTAATAATCGGGATAATCCTGATTGTATCGTCAGCATATCGCTGCAGCATGAAACCGGATCCCTTCTACTCACTCTCTTGTCAGGAAGCTCTCGGAAAAGATCGCAACGTTTCCGACCATCTTTGTCTTCACAAGCCTGAACCGCTTTGAGAACCTCATTGAAAGCCTTCTTCATCTTATCCCTTATTGCAGGCGATAGGTCACCCGCCTTCGTTTTGCGTCGTTTCTATATGCCCGCGCCATCATTAGGTTGTTTTAAAAAAAACACTCAGGATCAGCTCACCATATCACGCTCTTCCTCCTCATCATCGATTACCGAAGGCGTCACGGACATGGACTTCATCCCACGTTTCCGCTTGCCAGACGCACCAGGTGTATCATAGTCGTTGGCAGTCATCTTGCCCTTGCCTTTCTTCCCCTTGCGCCCGACACCCACGTCTGACGCGGGAGTATTACGACCAGGTGTATCGGTATCCTTGAGAAGCTTGTTGGCAGCTCGGCGTTCTTTCTTGCCACGGGCACGATCGACGAGTTCTTGCAAATCCTCACCGTCCTCCACAGCCTAAATTCCCAGTCAGCATGCGTACCTCGCAACATCCTAGAAGACGTACCATCGCCCACTGCTCATCACTCAGACCATCATTATAATTGACGACATTA
Organism: Suillus hirtellus; assembly: GCA_016695485.1. NCBI lineage: Eukaryota > Fungi > Basidiomycota > Agaricomycetes > Boletales > Suillaceae > Suillus > Suillus hirtellus. The sequence goes on along the minus strand of MU172427.1, from coordinate 49,309 downwards.
CGACGGCGCTGACCACGGCCCTCGATGGCATCATCAATTTCCTTCGGTTCGAACGGTTCATCCGTCTGATAGCACTCAGGTAGCTCTTCAAGCTGCATGAGCGGCAATGGCGGTTTCCCCCTGTTTCCGACCGCACGCCACGCATCTAACGCATCCCGTTCTCGTTGAAGATCCATCTTGCGGAAAATCTCAACCTCCTCGTCGTTTCTCGCCAACATCTCGTTAAGTTCGTCGTCGTTCATGTCACCAGCTTCTTCGTTCTCCTCCTCTTGGTCTGCTTCGAGGATGGACCGCTGCATACCACCTATTTAGTCATCCGTTACAACGTGTAAGAGAACTGGAACACCCACCAAGAATTCTTCCTGCTCTTCCTGCGTCGACTTGTTGTCGAAACGACCGGCTTGAATAACCTTGTCGTCGATATCGAGTTTGTACCGCGCGCGAGCATACATGGCTTCTTCGACACTCTTTTCCGTGATGAAACGGAGGATCCGGACAGCCTTGGTCTGGCCGATACGGTGAGCACGATCTTGAGCCTGAAGATCAGCATGAGGATTCCTAGAGCATTACCATCAGTACCGCTGTCCAAACAATAGCCAAAAGCTCATTCACCAGTCGCTATCGAAGCTGCAAACCTACGCGTCAGTATAGAGAACGATGCAACCACAGGGAACAACACACATGATGACCGTATCTGCAGTCTGCAAATTGAGACCCAAACCACCAGCTCGTGTTGACAAGATGAAGACTTTAATCTCCGAATCCTTTGCATTGAACTGCTGTACATGCAAGGCACGCTCGTCCGTCTTCGTACCACCGTCAAGACGAAGATACTTCCAGCCCATCATCTTCAAGAAATCTTCCATGATATCCATGACCTTGGTCATTTGGAAGAAAATAAGGACCTGATAGACACAGTGATCAGTACAGCGCGGGCGATTATAGAGTGCGACGCACCCTGTGACCCGTTGAAAAGAACTTGGGAAGAATACGCGACAAGAGCTCGAGTTTGCCGGCCGACCTTATCAATTTATCATCGATAAGTCCGGTGGGATTGACCTTGTCCTCGACGCTCTCGAACAAAAACGGGTGTTGACAAATCTTGCGCAACTGCATAAGCTCATTGCTCAAACCCTTCACACCTCCAGATTTGCTAGAAAACAAAGAAATCAGCACTATGGCCCGCCGTTCCGCCTAAAGCAAAAACAACGTACCCCTTCGCGTCCTTTCCATTGGCGATCATCTTGTGCTTCTTCATCTGCCTATACAGCTGACTCTGCAGGGCACTCATGCGGACTTTGATCACCTTCTCCACTTTATCTGGAAGTTCGCTCTCCACGTCTTTCTTCAACCTTCTCAACAAGAATGGCCGCAACACTTTATGCAACCGCCGGATGATGAGCAGTGCTTCTTCTTCGTTCAACTCGATCTTGTCCCCTGTACCCGAATTCGCGAACGGCGTGTTGAACCATTCATCAAATGATTTGACAGAGTTGAAGATCTTGGGAAGGACAAAATTAAGGAGGGCCCAAAGTTCAGGAAGGTTGTTCTGCAGGGGGGTACCAGTGAGAATGAGGCGGTAGCGGGAATGATAGTATTGCGTGAGCGTCTGCGCAAGCTTCGACTGGGTGTTCTTCATGCGATGTCCCTCGTCTGACACCAAGGTGAGCAGCCAAGAACCGACAAAATGCCCACACCCACTCACCGATGATCATGTGAACCCATTTGAGCTTGCTGAGAATAGGCCGGTCCTTGATAATATACTCGTATGTAGTGAGCAAAACCTGGAACTGGCCCATCCGCAGGTCGCCCTGAAGGTTGCGACGTTGCGCAGGGTTGCCCTTGTACGAGATCATTTTCACTGCTGGCGCCCACTTTGCAAATTCGCCAGACCAGTTCGTCATCGTTGACAGAGGCACGATGACAAGATAAGGGCCGCGTTGTCTCTTCACCTCAATGAGGAAGGTAACTAGCGAGATGGTTTGGATGGTTTTACCGAGACCCTAAGATCCTGTGAGATATAATATAAAGAACCTAAATGACATTGCTCACCATCTCGTCTGCAAGGATGCCATTGAGCTTGTTGTTATAAAGACTGACCATCCATTGCAGGCCCTTGAGCTGGTAGTCCTTGAGCTGACCGCCGACAAGAATGCTAGGCTGCTTCATGACCTTCTCTGAAATGCGATGTGCGACAGCATAGTAGTCCACCTTGCCCTTGTCGTCCTGGGCATCAGCACTGACCTGGGCACCGAACGTGGCCTCGTTTGCGGGGCCTTCCTCTTGGTCAAAGTTCGTATCCAAGGGACCAGACTCATTCTGCTGCGCCACGACAGCCTGTGCGAGCGAATCAAGATAGGTGTCCGTCTGCCGCAGCAAGTGGGTGATGCGCGTATCCTTCGCCGTGTCGATAAGCTTCATATATGCCTCTTCATCATCCGCCTTAAGCGCCTTCAAACGCTCCTTCGATATCCTCTCGATACGCTTCTGCTCCTCTTTCTCAGTGAACGCATGGAATGACAACACAGCACGCCCAAGCTTCACGACACGGTCCTGCGCAGAACGGTTCACACCGATGAGATCCCTTCCATGTTGACAGATGACGCCGAGCTGCTCGACGTGCTTGTGTTTTGCACGCCTCTCGCGATCGATACGTTGCTTGCGTTCCGCCTGCTCGGTCATGCGTGCATCTCTAAGTGTGGGCTTGCGAGCCCGTCTGAAGTCCACACGGTTGAGTGGGAGCAAGGTACCTTGGATCAGGCGCTCTGCAACAACTGCACGCATGGCGCGTTGCTTCTCAAGCACCTTGAGGGACTTGAGCTCGATCATTGCGCGTAGCTTGCCGTGTGGGGACAACGTTGAGAGCTGCTGGTTGTCATTAGCGGGCTCCTGCTTGTGCGAGCCTAGGATGACGTCCGCCAGAGAATCAAAGTTGCCATCGCCGATGGTGGCTGGGATCTCCTCGAGCTCTTTAATGCGCTGTTGTACGCGTGCTTCGATGAAGCGATCGCGCTCGTTGATGATCTGATGTACGTCAAGGCCTGCGGGCATTATGGAGGGGATGAGGAGCCGCTGGAGGCGCGTCGCGACCATAGTGGGGTCGACGTTGGGTGGGCGCTCGAGGTGGGAGAAGGGAAGTTTGAATGCGTTGTACGGGTATACGCCCGAGTTGACAGCTTCTTCAAGAAAAGGGCCTTTGGGCAGATCAGCAGGGTCGATAGGAGGACCATGCTCTTCTTCTTTTATGACTTCAACTGGGACAGGTGTTTCGGTGGGTGGAGGCGGAGCAATGTGGCCTTTTTGTATTTTAGCAGCACTGTCGACTATACGGGAGGGCGCGTCTGGGCCCTGGAGAAGCTTCTCGAGATCTGGGACAGCAGTGTTGGGAACGCGAATTGCATGCTGTAGGTGATCTGGAATGGGGGAACCACGGGTAACAAGCCTAAAGGCCATTATCTGAGCACGTAGAGCAGATATTTGATCTGGAGTAAATGAAACGGGGGTAATGGAGGGCGCTGGAACGGATTGTGGGGCAGAATGACCATTGACAACAGCGCCATTAATGAGACCATCAGTGGATGGTTGTTGTGGTGGTTGGTGGCCATTTGATTGTGACTGGTCTGGGTGTGATTGTTTAGCTAAAGATCATAAGTTTTCAGCCTCATTCAAACATTTCAAAAGACTGACTCATTTGTTGTTGATTACCTGGTGCATAAACATTGACTTGCTTGACAAGCTGTGCAAGTTCAGGGGAGGTCTCCACTGTGGCGCCTGATTGCCTGAGTTCTTTAATGCGCTGAAAGCCGGTAAAGACATGTCAATCTTTGTAGTAGATAAAGACTCACCTGAATAAACATATTATAACGCATATATGCCTGACGCTGCTGAGCGGGCGATAACTGCTGCTGCTGCTGTTGGTTCATTGCAGACTGTATCTGTTGATTATTAGCGAATGAATTTTGTTGATGAACCACCGGCTGTATTGGGAGTTGGCCTTGCATGGCCATGGGGTGGCTTGTCCGGCCTACTAGTACGGTGCCTCTCGGCTCCTCCTCAAGAGTCAAAACAAAAGAAGGAATACCGTGGGAAATATTTTTGCGCAGCCCGTTGTCAGCAAGTCACGACAGTCACGTGATTTATCCCTAATTGACGCGTTTCTCAATGACCGACGTGTTTGCCCTTGACCACCACCATGCCAGCTGAACGTGCAGGAGTATGCTTCTTTTTTTCATTGTTATTTATCTTTAAAATGTCCTGCAGTACACCGTTACAATGTTCCTCATCGACGTCTCTCCGTCAATGGGTGCAACAAGATCTGTAGAATTACCCCCTACGCCCAACGGGGAGCAACGCACTACAGAGATGACCAATCTTGAATGGGCATTGCAATTCGTAAAGCTCAAGATCCAAGAAATGGTACGTTGAATAAACAGAGACTTACTCTAATCAACTCACGTCAGTACAGATTTTCAATGGCCGTAAAACGGACCAATGCGGCGTCATCCTATTTGGCTCCGAAGGTGCGCCGCCATTTCTTGTACGCGTCACGATTGTGCTGACTATATTTAAGAGACGGAAAATATTATTCACGAGAAAAACGGCGGATACCAACACGTATCAGAATACATCCCCATCGCTCAGCCCAACTCAGCCACCCTTGCCAAGCTTGACGCCCTCCAGCCTTCAGAATACTCAGGAGATCGTGTGTACTCACTAATTCCTTGCAGTTATCATATCTCATTTTCTGTAGCTATCGATGCTCTCATCGTCGGTATCGAAACACAAGACATCTACCTCAACAAGAAGCGCACATGGACGCGTAAAATCGTCATCGTGACAGATGGCCAAAGTCCCATGGAAATCGAGGACTGGGAGGCGACTGTCAAGAAAATGAACTCTCTTGAAATCTCTCTCACTATCATGTAAGTAATTTGTTCAATTTCTGTTTGTGTCCTGATTTGTACTTCATCAGCGGTATCGACTTTGATGATGACGAATTCCCTTTCCACGAGGAGGACAAGTCTACCATAAAGGTACTTTTCCTCACTTTCATACTTTCAGATCTAATCTTCTTTCTTGTCAGGTTGAAAACGAAGCATTTTACCACAAGCTCACTTCAGCCCTTGACAATGGCCTTGTTGGAACATGTATCTTTGCTCTCCAAGAAATCTCCAGACCAGACATGAAGGAAACTAAATCTGCACTTATGGGCACCGTTCTCCGCCTCGGCGATGTCGACGTGCGACCTGAGGAGGCCATCGAAATTCTCGTCAAAGCCAGTAAATGCACCGCCCTCGCACGCCCCAAGAGCTGGAAGAAATTCTACCGACGCGAAAAAACTGGTGATGAAATGCAAGTCGATGAGGAAGAAATGACGGTGTTTGCGCAGCTGAAGATGCGCAGCGAGTACTACATCGATCGGTCAACTCAGGAGGGGGAAGAACAGGACAAGATGGATACAAGCAGTGATGACGAGAAAGATAAGGACAAGAACCTTGAAAAGGTGGAGAAGGAACAGCTTATCAGGGGCTTCAAATATGGCTCCACGTACGCCCCGTGCCCTGATGGACAGTTCCGGCGCTTGAATACAAGAAAGGGTATCGATATTTGCGGATTTTTCCATGCAAAGAACGTATGTGCACTCTTTATTTTCATGTGCGTAGCTCACACAGACACAGTTCCGCCGGGAGCTGGCGATGGGTGAAGTTCAATATATATGGGCAGACCCCGGTGCACCACAGCAGCAGGTCGCGCTCTCGTCCATCGTACAAGCCATGTTTGAGAAAGGCGTCCTCGCTATCGCGCGCTGGGTCTCTAAGGATGGCATGGACCCTAAGATGGGTGTTTTAGAAGCACATGTTGATACAAACATCGATTTTCTGCTGTGGGTGCAAGTGCGTCTCCCTCCGTTTTTCCCTACTCTCGACCTTGAACTTCTTGTTGGGTGTGACAGATGCCCTTCGCAGACGACGTCCGGAAATACACCTTCGCCTCCCTCGAGAACCTTGTATCAAAAAACGGCGAATCAGTCACAAAGCACCCTTACCTACCCACAGAAGATCAACTCGAAGTCATGGGCAAGTTTATCGACTCCATGGATATCATGTATTTAGGGGAGAAAGACGATAAAGGGTCCGCTTTTCATTCACCAGAAACTCGCTTTATTGTGCTGAGCCAGTTCTTAAACAGGAAACCAATTCCGTGGTATGACACCCGACAGTCCTATAACCCCGCTATCCATCGCACAAAACAGGCGCTCTTTCACAGTGCAGTTGTGAATGATATCACCAGTAACCCCCTTCCACCACCCCATCCAGAACTCCTCAAATACATCAACCCTCCTCGGCAGGCTCTCGAAGCTAGCAAAGATGTAATCGTAGAATGCAAGGCAGTGTTCAAAGTCAAGGAAGGTACGCGCTCAATTATTTCCCATTTCATGATTCGCTACTCGTACTCATCACATTCACCCAGTACCAAAGAAAGCCACGAAAGTCCGCAAAGATGGCCACGTCCGCGCCGTGGACGAAGACGAAGATATGCTTCTCCTCGACAAAAAACCTGCCGCATCGCGCAAAGGAAAAGAACCTGCCGCGTCTCAAGTACCCGTCTCCCCAAAACTCGCTCGCCCAGCTAAGAAATCCGCCGCTTCAGACTCTGAGACGGAAGAAGAATCAGATCAGGAACCACTCCTGCTCACAAAGCGGCCCTTCAACGCGCTGCCCACCCCGGAACGCTCTATGTCGCCTGATGTGGATCCTGGTCGTGCGCCGGGCCGTATCATCGGCTCGACGTATCCTCTGCGCGATTTCAAAACAAACCTTGCACAAGGGGACGTGGTGACGAAGGCTGTGGAAGATATCGGCGTCATCATCAAAGAGGTGGTGTTGAGGCCGTTTGCGTCGAGGCGGCATAAGGAGATGATTGAGTGTATGATCGCTATGCGGGATACATCTTTGAAGGAGGATGAGATTGATGCGTGGAATGCGTAAGTATTTGAATCGCCTCGGCACTCAAATGCTCATTGTTACCAGTTTCCTGAAGGACCTGAAGGAATCATGTCTCAGGGAGGCTGGAAACTCCGAGTTCTGGCAGGAGGTGCAAAAGCTTGGCCGCAGCCTCAGTCTCATCACTGAGCCCGAGGCAAGGAAACTAGGGGGTCATTCTCAGTTTTCCGAATCTGCATCTGAAGCAGTAAGTTGACTCTAAAGCACTGTTGATGAACATCACCTGATTAAGCTCTTTGCGTCTTAGTTCATCACTCAATGATCGTGGAGCTTCTTTTTTGAGGTAGTTGCCTAACTATATGCTACCCATTTGCTTTGTGTATGTTTTACTGTACTTGACTATTCGCCTAAATGTCGATAAAAATTTACCTTGTCGTACCTCACTTCCGTCCCCACCACCCCTCGAGCAAACTACTAAGTCCACCCTTCGCAGGCGCCTGTGGTTCTGGTGTTTTTGGTCTAGCCACTTCCTCCAAACGTGATTTCGCAGGCACGGCTTGCACGGGAACAAGTGGAGGTGCAGATGCCTTTCCAGCCCTCTCCAGTAATCTATCCATATCCAGCTGCACATAGTTCAACGCGATGTCGAAAAACAATGGTTTCTTGTACGTCTTGTTGTCCGCATCGATAGAACCGCCGTTGTACGCGAACCATTCATTTTTGATCGTCAGTCCGTCTTGAGTGATGACGGATTCTAGAGCGTCTAGATCAGAAGACGTGAGTGGATAGTAGGCAGGTGATGCGGATGAGATAGGGTCTTCTGAGAATATGGACAACGTAGAACGCGTTTCACGGAGATAGATGGTTGCGTGTTGGATCAACGAGAGCGCTTCGGCGTATTTTTTCACGGCTACATAGCAATGTGCGAGATAAGAACATCTTAAAATATCATCAGCGAGTGAAAATGATACAGAAGTTGTTGATCTTTACCTGCGGGCTTTGGTAAATGTAAGACGGGCTTCGACAGCAGCAGCCAAGTCAGGGCTCTCATCCACGATGCTCAAGTTGCGCATCTGAGCAAGACCTTGAATGACAGTATCCAGAAGCTTGACTACTGCAGGATAAAGACGGGCGTCGACATGCTCTTTCTTTGGTTTTGCAGAGGCCTGTGGTCGATGCGAGGTGAGCAGAGCAGATACTAGGAGGAGATCACGCTGGATCCGGCGAGAGAGCAATTGATAGACGATGTAAGCGTGGACAAAATGAATATCACGCGTACCGGCCGCAGAGGTGGATGAACTTCCAGAATTCTGTCGAGTTGATTAGTGATAAATACGAATCGACGAAGGTGACCGCACACCTGTTGTGCTTCAACCAATTTCCTGCCTACCTCTTCCGCATCGCTAAGAGCAAGAAGAATAGCATCATATGCGGCAACACCCTTCTTGGACCCATGACTGCCCGACTTGCCTTTCCTCCCCTTATCGCTAGCACCCTCTGCCCGAGCAGGCTCACGCGACTGCGTAATCTTCGCCTCTGCCTCCTGCACCCGCAGCAAAACATCCACCAACTCTGGATTGCGCACCGGCACTGGCTGTCCTTCCCACATCAAAGTCGCCAACTTTTTCTTCCCCACACCTTTCCCAGCCACTTCTCCCTCCTGCCTAAATTTCTGAATCAGAGCATCACATCCCTCAACAATCTCCCCTCGATGCTTTTCTGACAACTCAGCAGCGATCGCATCCACATCGTACGCTCTCTCCCTTCCAAGCTCATGTGCGCAATACCTGATTTCAGGGCCAATTTCATCTGCAAACACCGTTGCGAGAGCCTGGTCTCTGCTTGTCGCAGCACATTCAACGAGTTCGTCGAGAAGGTGCCTTGCAACGCTAAGCTGGATCAACGCATCCTCAAAGCTGTCCCGGTATCGCAGGAAGCGACCGTTGAGGATGAGAGTGTAGATGGTGATCTGCATGAGCCCTTCTGCGGAGAGGTGTGAAGACGCATATAAAGATTGACAGTGCGATAGAAGTTGCGTCGACCAATGTACTGCACGGCGAAAGCGTCCTGTGGCGCTATGCCGCAGGGTTCCAGCCTGGTCTTCATTAGCCGGCTGAAGGGATTGAGTGATGAGATCCTGAGAGTAGGCCCAGGCACGTTCTGACTCGAAGAGTAAAAGCTCCAAGCTATCCGAGATTCATTAATTCTTGATATGTGAGATGTGATATAGCACGCACTTTCCATCCTTGATGTTATCTGTGCTCAACGGAGGCAGTTTCTTGAATTCTCGGCCCTTGCCATGGGTCATTTTGAGGGTGGACCGGAGACGATGCGTTCTATTGGCACAGTGCTTTCTGTATCGCGTGAAATCATTGTACCGGAGACCATAGGCAGTCCGTTGTTCGTTGGCTAGTTGTAAAGCTGTTGGGGGATATGAGTCCGTCTCACACCGACGAGTTCTGTGTAACTAACCTCTGAATGATAATTTGTTTTCTGACATAGTGCCCAGAGTGAAAGCTAGACGACGTAATCTGCAATTTTATTCTACTGATGTGTAGAATGTCACAGTAGGATATAGAAGCTGAAAGAGGCTACTCGTCCAAACGCGGCTTGATCAGTACTTGAAGAAGTGCAATATAGCTTCATCTTCTTTACGACTTTCGAGTATCTCAAATGGCAGAAGAAACCTTACCGCCAACTCTGCAAAATGTTCTGGATCAAAAGTCCTTGAAATGGATATTCTGTGGTATGTGCTTCACTATTCAACTGCTCACCCAGTTCATTGACATTCTGGGGTCAACTCGGATGCGATGCAGGTGGTAAGGGTGGTGTCGGTACGTGGCCCCTTGAATCTGAACTATCAGAAACCTGATCCATACGCACAGGGAAAACAACTACCTCATGTTCGCTAGCCATCCAACTTGCTCAGTGCCGAGAATCGGTACTGCTCATCGTACGTGGTCAAATCTACGGTCTCAGAGGCCGATGTCCACCCTCAGCTATAGTCCACCGACCCAGCACATAATCTGTCGGATGCTTTCGGACAGAAGTTCTCCAAAGACGCGACAAAGGTCAATGGATTCGATAACCTGTCCGCTATGGAAATCGATCCTACAAGTGCAATCCAGGAGATGGTCGAGCAATGTACGTGTTGACATCTCCCAAACCCATTCTTGTCCTGCTGACGCTTCACAACCCCAGCTGATTCAAACGGCATGATGGGCTCGATGATGCAGGATCTTGCATTCGCTATTCCTGGTGTTGACGAGGCAATGAGTTTCGCTGAGATCATGAAGTTCGTTATCTAACTTTCGACTCCCATGGATTGACGAGACAATGTCTTCACAGACACGTCAAGTCGATGGAATATTCGGTCATCGTGTTTGACACCGCACCGACAGGTCATACCTTGCGTTTCCTTTCGTTTCCTACTGTACTGGAGAAGGCCCTGGGCAAACTCAGCACGCTCAGTGGTCAATTTGGGCCCATGATTAGACAAATGTCGAGTATGATGGGTGGTCAGCAGGACTCTCAAGAGGACATGTTTGCAAAGTTAGAATCTATGCGTGCTGTAATCAACGAAGTCAACACACAATTCAAGGACCCTGTACGTCTCGTCATTGAACACACCAGAAATATCTCATATTATTTGCAGGAAAAGACCACTTTCGTTTGCGTTTGCATCTCCGAGTTCTTGTCCCTGTATGAGACGGAGCGTCTCGTTCAGGAACTGACGGCTTATGAGATCGACACGCATAACATCGTCGTCAACCAGCTGCTCTTCCCAAAGACATGCAAGTACTTCCTGCTGCTTCACGTAATGCAATTCTAATCTTAATTTAGCATCCAACTGCGAGCATTGTCAAGTACGAAGAAAGATGCAGCAAAAGTATCTTTCCGAGGCCCACGAGCTCTACGACGAATTCTTCCACATCGTTCAGCTACCATTACTAACGGAAGAAGTCCGCGGTCCAGAGAAGTTGAAGGAATTTAGCAAGATGCTGGTAGAACCATACGTTCCTAACGTTGACTGATGAGCTGAGGGAGATTGACCGGTAATTCACGGAGCGCGTATAATACACCTTACTTCTCGGACACTGAGCTGCTTTATACCTGTGATCCAATGGCAAGCATCTCCTGACATTACCGGTGCACGTCAATGGTGTGCCGGAGTTTCCTTTCGTGAAGGATCGATAAGCCTGTGTAGATTTCCTCCAAGGTGAGCCAACCTGCGGGCATCTGATCCACCTATCCATCCAGCACATGTTACCAAGCCATCTTTCCCACCAACGCCGGAGATAACCGGGTGAATCAAAATCGAGCGGGACTTGTGGAAATGAAGCAAGCAATCATGGAGTCTACAAATGTCATCTGTGGGGTCTAAGCTCCGTCATAGCAAAATTCCTATGAATAGACCCAAAGAACTGGAATATGACTCCTCGCATTGCCTCGATGATCTCCTTGGTAGTACAACATCTGCCTTTAGGCCCAAGATACATTCAATAACTATCAATACTCCTACACCCTGGTTATCATTAAAAAATATTAGCGATTGAACATGAATGATTGAGAACGAAAACATACGTATCATCTAATCATGTGATGAAGCAGCACGCAGGATAGACGCCATAAGCCGACGGACATATGCAGTGCATCGGTCACTTACCGTCGTAGTGGAAACGAGTCTGCACATTGAAAAAGTTCAAAGGTTTCTGGATAACGTCTAACAGAGCGCTAAGACGTACCTTCTTTGGATTATCGGGTGCGTACCGAACGTACCTGTCATTGTCTACAGGCCTTCAAAGTTCACGTTATAAATGGAAGATGCCGTTAGATGGAAATGTGAACTCACCGTTCCTTTGACTGTAACATGTTCCGTGTTACTAAAACGACTGTATCGTGGATACTGAGGAAAAACTCACCTTGCATGATGCAAGCATACTTTGCAGGGTTACACACACAGCAGAAACACTCAGAACTGGTGACCATTCAGTTCCAAGGATAGAGGCGCAAATCTACGGCATATCAGACATATTACCGTGACAGCACGCTAAGTTCGGCATGTAGCGAACTCACATGTCCATTTGAGTATACATGCTAATCAACGGTCAGTTATCACCGTAAACTCCAACTATAGGTATAACACACCGGATGCACAGGTGCTGTTGATTCCTGGTTGACGACGAACTGGACTGCAGGCGCCGAGATAGGGTAGCTTGAGTCAAAGCGAAACATGAGCTTGAATACCTCCCCCTAACCGTATTTTTGTAAGGACCCATGAATGATGAAAGTGAGCTCCCATCAGACCTGGTATAAACTTTCGCCCAGAATTTCTATGGAGAAGTACCACGTCTCAAAGTTATCAGCGCTGAGCAGTGTGATGCCTGTAATCGACAGCAGGTCAGTCAGCTGCACGTATAACAGGTGAGAGGACGTACCTGTGGGACATCCTTCTGTCTGTATTTCAGTGAGCTCTTTGCGTAAACGGCGAGACGAGATTGAGGTCATGCCAGTTGGAGTCCAAGCCTTAGGATGTGTCCTTAACCGGTTAACTGAGAGGTTAGCAGTGATCTAAATTAGGGAATATGTAAACAGGCGCAAATAAAAGCCTCCCATAAGAACGCGGTCCGATTTTTTTTCGTTCTTCAATGTCTTTGACTCCTTCCTGCTTTAGAGTCACCTGCTGCTCGAAATTGTCCAGGGACTTGCAGGCGCTCGCGGGAAGGTAGATAATTCTTCTTGCTCTTCAGGATTGCTGGTTCATCGTCTTCATGATCTTGCGTACTTGAACCGCAAGAGACAACGCGTATTCGACAAGTACATAGGATATGATTTTGTATATGAAATGTAAACCAACTTGCAATACCAACAATTGCAAATTTTTGCTCATTCTGCTGTCTCTGCTTCGCTGGCCCTCTTCCGTCTATCTCGAGTGATGTCGTCCAATATCACCTTCGCGCCGTTGGCCATCAATTTTGTTGCAAGATTTTTACCCAGCTCCTCTGCGCCCTGTATGCTTTCGACTTCCTGCGAAAGAGTATCTTGGACATGTACGGAACCATCAAGTGATGTGACGCAACCCGTTATCTCGAGGGTTGCACGCGTTAGTTTCCCAGCGCTTTTATCAATCTGCGATAGCGATGTAGAAACGCCAACAGGAACACTACATCCACCTTCCAGTTCTCTCAATAATGCCCTCTCTGCGAGGCACTTCCACTGTGTTTCCTGGTGGGTTAGGGCTTTGCACAATTCCCGTGCTTCCTGATCGTCTGCGCGGATCTCAATTGCCAAAGCACCTTGAGAGACAGCGTGGAAGAGTATTGGCGCGGCGAGATCTGCTGTGATGCGATCCCCCATGCCTAGTCGTACAAGACCGGCCTTGGCTAGTATAAGCGCCGTATAAGGACCATCGGGGGCGTCGAGTTTTGCAAGACGGGTGTTTCTGGAATTAATATTAAGTTTAGCTTGAAAATAAACACATGGCCTTACAAATTTCCTCGCTGTAAATATGTTAGAGTGTACGATATACTCGTGGGCTGCGAAAACTTACGACGTCCAGAAATACCAAGCCAGGGAAAGACCTCCGCAACTGCGCTACTCTCCGAACACTGCTCGTACCCACGACACTGCCATCTGGTAAATCTTCCAGTGTCCTGTAAGGCAAGCCCTGCTTCACCACCAGGCTATCGACAGGATTCTCTCTCTCCAATATTGCTCCGATTTCGCAACCGTGCGGAAGGGTCGTGGGGACATCCTTCAAACTATGTATCAGCATATCAACCACATCCTCCTTCAATGCAACCTCGAGTTCTTTTGTCCATAGCGCCTTTCCTCCGAGTAGATATAGCGCTTGAGATTGGTTCTTATCGCCCTCGGTCGTCATAAATGACGTGCTGAATGAAAGGGCCGGAAATGTAGTCTCGAGGCCATCTCTGACGATATTGGTTTGGATCTGTGCGAGTTTGGATGCCCGGGAAGCTAGTACGAATGATGTTCTTGAACTCGAAGCCATGGTGCGTGTATAGATTATCACAAATGAAATTCTGTGTGATACCGTTACATGGGTTCCTTATCGGGTAATCAGGATTTTTCGGGGTCCAAGCCAAGCCAAACTATCTTTTGAGAGCGGCAACAAGTTTACCAGTCTTTGCATCCCATATTTTGACTGTGGACTCGGAATCAGTAATCGAGAAGGTGCCTTCAGCAGTCGGAACACGGTCATGTCTGGCGAGTAGACGACTGCGAACACGTTTTCGTGCCTAGTCTCGATTGGACTGAGGATTGTCTCTCCCTTCTCCACGTCCCACTCCCTTGCAATCCCGTCGTAGGATCCGCTCATCACTCGCTGACCGTCTCGACTCCAGCACACAGACCGCACTTCCTTTGCATGTCTCGTCCATTTTGCAATGACTTTGTTTCTGTCAATGTCCCACAACCTCACTCCCGCTAGCCACCTTCTTCCCGTTAGGAGACAGTGCTAGCGTCTGTACTTCGCTATCTCTGTCCCGCCAGTCTTCTCCTATTTGTTTCATACTCCTTAAATTCCACACCTGCAGTGAGCCGTCAAATGAACAAGTTATCATCCGCTGTCTGTCTGTCTGACATATGCATGGCGCCGTTGACCAAGCTGGTGTGTTCTTCAAATTTCTGGCAGTGTTTTATCGTTGATGTCTCCTACCTTCCAACAAAGTCTCAACCATCACTCACGACAATGTTTTTAGCAGGTCTCGACACCAAGTCACAATGGGCGTCAAGAGTACACTGGAAGCCTGAGCTGGTACGTTTAGCATGGACATCCTCGTGAGTACTCCACAGCTTGTATCATAGGCTGCGCAGCTGAAGCGCCCGAGCCTCATTTGTGGGCACGAGTTCTCATTCCATCATTCACTGTTTTCATCCCCGTTTTTACTGCCTGGCTAATCGTAATTATAATGCATCAGATCATACATCCATATTTTCCCAGCCAATTTGTCCTCGAACGCGCTCGTCATCTCCGATTCGTCAATGCTCGACCACATTTCATGCGCAAGGCATACATCTTACCGTGTCTCAGTACACGGGAAATTATCCATAATCTTTACAGTCACTGATACCAACCACCGCAATTTCCACGCCTCTTCTGTTGGTGATTCATCCAACACCGACCCATACACTGTGATCCATTGTAGTGATGCACATCACTATGCCCCTACTATAGGGTAGTATCTACATTACCAGACTGGTCGGAGGCGGAAATATATATGATTCTGACACTATCCCCGCAAGGCTCGAAATCGCCTGACACGACTTCACTCCGCTGTCCTCGTTAATATGGAACCAACGCAGTATAAACCTGTCTCTTCCCACTCAACTGCTTCTCGAAGATGGTCGTCATTTCGCCGGTGATCGTACGTATCTGGTACGTAAGACATTCATTATTGTGTTTCTCGGTTGACGAAAAATCACGATGAATTCCCAATACTTCTTTCAGTCATGCGTTTTTATCTCACTAGGGGCTGATGTCCAGAGTCCTAGAGACAACCCCCTCAGTTGAAGGATGTGATATCTTAGAGCTGCTGAAGTTGGTCTTCTAGTTGAATTACAACAAAGGTGAGTCCTCGATGGATTGGACAATCCTACGATGAACTCATTCTTGTAATATACACGGTGGTCGAGTTGTCACCGATCACTTGTCGTTGCGATACCTGCGCAACTGAAATACATCGTCGCCGGCGGTCTGTAAAGCATATACCTTTCCAGTCCCATCCGATCCTCGTCTCGTCGTTATCCATCCTTTCGATGTCAATAAGTGCTGAAGTCGATGACTTCAAAGGCGGCGTCACAGGCAATTCTATCACCATCGTATCCTACATCCAGGTTACGAAGTCGAGAACTGCCCGAGAAATGAAATTATGCAGGCCTACCGTTCTGTTTCTTCCAACTCAGGATCGACAACCGATGGGACGCACCTCTTGTGAGCAATGATGTCAAGGCTCGTCAGCAGATTTGTGCGCCCAACGTTTCAGCTTAAAGCCACTCTTCATGTATAGGGCAAGACGCTTGTATGATGTATGTTACAATTGTATCTGTCGAATGCGAGCTCAAGTCTGTACACTTTGTCCCGGAGTCTTGCAGCACCCATCCTTGTCAAGGTGGTTGCTCACAATCACATCCCATCGGTCCTTGTGGGACATTTCCAGCCTACCGAATCTTACTGTAAGGACCTCTTGTGTATATGTCACACTCCTTTCGAGTTTGTATGAAAATTTGGTGCAGTGGAGGTTTAAGATATTCCTAACAGCCTACAAGCCGTTCAAGTACTGAGGCAACCAAAAGGCAAAGGAGGGTAAAATGATTCACGGACAGACGAAAGTACTTGTACCCTTGGCCCGAAGGTGCTCGGAAATATCTAACCTCCAGCCTGAGCTGAATGGGATTCCAAGTAGAATTGTGTTATTGAGTGTGGATGATACTTTGAAGGTATTCTCATCATGTAAACGGCTATTCAATAGACATGCCTATCAGCGACGACGCTGACGAGCTGTAGTATTGATACGACTAACACGGAACATTGTGAGTCATTACTACTCTGACGTTAATATTGCAAGCGAGGAGTCACTAGTACTATACTTGGTGGTAGTGAGTCACTACGAAGAGTCACGCGGTCGGATCACTGGCAAGTGGGATGACATAAGCATGGCTGGAATCATCCGACGGCAAACAGTGATTGAGTTGCCACCTTCCGTGTTTTGAAATTCGCGTTTAGAAGACATGCATGTATCGGATGGACTTCAAGCTTCAAGCAAGACAGTCCGATGGAATGCTCCGATGCGTTCAGAAAGAAGACTTGATACAGTAAAATCCAGCTTTAGCCACGTCGTTCCGACATGCGTGTACGATGTGATAGATACATACTGTGACTCGTGTACTAGGAAGAAGGAGCAACTTAGTGCTAACTTGGCTGCAGTTACGTGAGGTAAGTACATGTTCCCCATCAATTAATTCTTCCACAGGCTCCTCACTTCTCACGCAAGGCACCATGGCAGTCTTAATAGTATGCCGAATTTGACTCGTTGACGCCGCACCGATGCATCGGAACCGGTTCAGTGGCCTACATAAACTCATGGATTCCTTGCAGATGGGTCAACTCAAACTCAAAGCACGCTCAAAAGCATGGGCACAGAACCCACTTTACTTGTGTCCCATACGTCGGAGGGCCTTCCAGCCACTGCTGACGAAAAGAAACTTGCGGTCTCAAAGGAGCTCACACCCCCAGAGCACGTTACTCTGGACATGAAAAAGGATTCAAAGGGCATCCGAGGTTCTCTCCCTTGGGCCAAGAAAGCATCCAAGAAGATGGATAGCGAGGCCGATAATGCAATGGCAGCGGACACATACGTTTCTGCGTCATTCCTATCGTTATTCCGGTGAGATCATCCCACTTTTTTGACCGAACACCATAATTCACCGACGCAGGTATTCAACTCGCTTTGAAATAATGTTGGACTTTCTTGGCATGATCTTTGCTGTTGCTGCTGGCGCTTCGCAGGTGAGTTTTCAGATTTGCGAGTGACATCTTCTTATGTCCTATCTTAGCCTCTGATGACTTTAGTATTCGGCGACATGACCCAAGATTTCGTCACGTTTAATTCAGCAGAGAACGAGTACTATCAATCGCTGCAGTCTAATGATACGAACGTAATTGAGCAGGCGCAGGCCGCACTAGATGCTGCTGCATCCACGTTCGTTCATAGCGCTAGCCTGGATGCTTCTTATCTCGTTTATCTCGGTAAGTTCTTGATTAGATAAGAATCAAATTTAGTACTGACCTGAATTCGTACCAGGTATCGCGATGTTTGTTTCCACGTATATATACATGTACACCTGGCTTTATACCTCAGAGGCTAATGGGAAAAGAATACGCGAGAGGTATCTTCAGGCCATCCTTAGACAGGAAATCGCCTACTTTGATGATGTGGGGGCTGGAGAGGTTGCGACACGCATCCAAACCGACACTCGTAAGTCATTCTGTACCTTTCAAAGGCGGATGGTCGAAGTTACCGTGCTCTGGAATAGATCTGGTACAACTGGGGATATCCGAAAAAGTCACTGTTGCAATCACATGCATCAGCTCATTCGTCGTTGGCTTTATTATTGCGTTTGTCCGGTCATGGCGTCTCGCTCTTGCATTGTCGTCCATGATTGTGTGCATCATAATCATAGGCGGTGTCATGAAAAAGTGTCTCTCCAAATACACACAGTGAGTGTACTTGCTGTTGAGTTCGTCCTGAAGCTTTATGATCTCCGTTCAACACCAGATTGTCCTTGAAGCATGTTGCTGAGGCAGGTAGTCTTGCTGAAGAGGTCATATCCACGATTCGCACCGCACAGGCTTTCGGGACACAAAAAGTATTGTCTGGAATATACGATAAGAACATCGACGTTACTCGCGTCGTTAATGCCAAAGCGAGTATTTCGCAAGGTGTGGGATTAGGCTGCCTCTTCTTCGTGAACTACGCTGGATATGCGCTCGCGTTCGATTTCGGAACTACCCTCATAAATGAGGGCCAAGGTCTGTTCCTGTTTCTGTATCGTGAAACTGCATTTGACATTGGTTGGCAGCTAACGCCGGACAGGTTGTAAATGTCTTCTTTGCCATCTTAACCGGATCATTATCTCTTGCTATACTCGCGCCTGAATTACAAGGTAATCGCAGTCCTACTTTTTGGTTCGGAATTCTCACCATGCTTTACTAAAGCCATTACACGTGCCTGTGGTGCTGCCGTCAAACTATTCGCTACGATCGAGCGTGTCCCTGATATCGACTCTGCAAACCCAGGAGGACTAAAGCCTTCAAAAGTCACTGGGGAGATTACGTTCAAGGAAGTCAAATTCAGCTATCCGTCTCGCGCAGATGTTCCAATTCTCAAAGGCATCGACATCACCTTCCCGGCTGGCAAGACCACTGCTCTGGTTGGCGCATCTGGATCTGGTAAATCTACGATCGTATCTCTCACGGAACGCTTCTACGATCCGCTGAGTGGTTCCGTTACGCTTGACGGAATTGACTTGCGAGAGTTGAATATCAAATGGTTACGCTCTCAGATCGGTCTGGTCTCACAAGAGCCTGTGCTTTTCGCGACGACTATCAGGGGGAACATCGCACACGGTCTCATTGGCACGCAATACGAGGATGCATCTGATGAGGAGAAGTTTCAACTCATCAAAGCAGCCTGCATCAAGTCTAATGCAGATAGCTTTATTAGCCACCTGCCACAAGGATATGACACTATGGTTGGTGAGCGAGGCTTTCTTTTGTCGGGAGGGCAAAAACAGCGCATCGCAATTGCGCGAGCTATTGTGTCGGACCCGCGGATCTTGCTCCTTGATGAAGCCACAAGTGCCCTCGATACTCGCTCAGAAGTAATCGTGCAAGATGCTCTGGACAAGGCAGCTGCCGGTCGAACTACCATCACCATTGCTCATCGCTTGTCCACGGTTAAAGATGCCGACTGCATACTTGTTATGGGCGAGGGACTCGTACTGGAGCGAGGGACTCATGCGGAACTTCTGGCAGATGAGAATGGCGCATACTCTCGTCTTGTCGCAGCTCAATCTCTCCGTGAGAGTGACAAAGATGATCTGGATGCAGGGGTATCAGGCGACGAGTCAGATTTGGAAAGGTCAGAAGAAGTCCTCGAACGGAAGAGCACTATTCGCTCTGTCAGAAGCGACGTCGCCAGTCAATTAAAGGAGAATGTAGGGGACCAGGCTCCAGAGGAGGCCTACGGTCTGTTTTATTTGATGAGACGAATTGCTAGTCTTCACCCTGAAGGGCTTCGCCGATACTTCATTGGATCTTTCTTTGCCATATGTGAGTTCGCAAAGCATATATTATCAGTTACGCTCATGCGTTTCCGCAGGCAATGGTGCCGCTTATCCTGTCTCTGGCATAATCTATGGTGAGTCCTGTCGTCAATCCAAATGGATGCCATTTATCCTGATATCCATTGGCAGGGCACGCAGTTTCCGGCTTTAGCGCAACCACAAATTCTGAGCGAAGCTACCAAGGCGACCGGAATGCTCTCTGGTTGAGTTCATATTTTCCCGGAGATCACGCTGGTGCTTATCTCGAGCCAGGTTTTTCATCCTTGCCATTCTATGCGCATTGTGTATGGGTTTCCAGAACTACTTCTTTGCTTCTGCTGCCGCTGTCTTGACTGCCAAGCTCCGTTCGATGAGCTTCAAAGCTATCCTCCGACAAGACAGTGAGTGCTCAATTACTACCTTTTTTTTTCTTGCTCATGGAGGCAGTCGAGTACTTTGACAACGACAAGAATAGTGTGAGTCTTATAACTGCTCCAGTTCGCACAGGCTCCTCATTAGACTCCACATAAGACTGGCACTCTGACGTCAAACTTGAGCGAAAACCCCCAGAGGATCAATGGTCTTGCTGGTATAACTCTGGGAACGTGAGTATCACCATTCATTCCAAAGTGGTGTGATGACTGACTTTGATTAGAATCATCCAATCTATCGCAACTCTAGTTGTTGGCTTGGTGATTGGCTTTGCATACGCTTGGAAGGCAGCTATTGTTGGCATGGGTGTGTCCCATTTTTCCATTGTATGCATTTCTCTTACAAATTTGTCGTTACTTAGCATGTATTCCCGTCCTGGTGTGCGGTGGCTATATACGTTTGGTACGTGACCTGCTTAATAAGTTCCCAATGTGCTAAACGTCTTCTAGCAAGTAGTTGTTCTGAAAGATCAGAGGAACAAGAAAGCGCAAGAAAGCTCTGCTCAGATTGCCTGCGAAGCTGCTGCAGCCATTCGCACCGTTGCATCATTGACCCGGGAGGAGCACTGCCTTGATATGTACAGACGGAGCTTGGAAGGACCCATCAGAAAATCCACTAGGACAGCGCTCTGGAGTAACTTGCTGTATGCACTCGCTCAGGCCATGGGTTTCTGGGTGATTTCTCTAGTCGTTTGGTATGGCGCGACACTCGTTTCGCAGCTGGAGGTATCCACACAATCATTCTTCATTACTTTAGTGGTAAGGTTATCTTGTTGACCTCCGGACATTATTGAAATGAACAATGCATTGGCAGAGCACGGTGTTTTCCTCAATGCAGGCTGGTAATATCTTTGCCTTTGTGCCCGACATTTCATCGGCCAAAGGGGCTGCCGACGCAACTATCAGGCTCCTCGATTCAACTCCTGCGATTGATGCAGAGTCAAGTGAAGGCAAAAGTATTCCGAGCAAGACTATCAAGGGTCACATACAGCTGGAGAACGTTCATTTTAGTTATCCTACCCGTCCCAGAACCCGAGTTCTTCGTGGCCTCACGCTTACCGTCGAACCCGGAACCTATGTTGCCTTAGTCGGCTCTAGCGGTTGCGGTAAAAGCACGGTGTAAGTCCCGCCATCGTACTGTATTCAGACAGGCTGCTAAGAGTCCATTCAGCATCCAATTACTAGAGCGTTTTTACGATCCGCTTTCCGGACAGATCTCGCTCGATGGAGAGCTTATTGATGAATATAACATCCAAGCATATCGGCAGCAGATTTCACTTGTGTCACAAGAACCTGTAAATACGGTCATGATATTGATCTCTTGGTAGAGAAAGCTGACTGCTTGCCTTGCAGACTTTGTACGCAGGAACTATTCGCTTCAATATCTTGCTCGGTGCCGCCAGACCAGAATCTGAGGTCACACAAGAAGAGATCGAGGCTGCCTGCCGTGATGCCAATATACTGGAGTTTGTTCAATCACTTCCAGAGTAAGACATTAATACCACGAAAATCTGAGGCTTACTGACATGATAATGTTAGCGGGTTCAATACCGAAGTCGGTGGCAAGGGATCCCAACTGTCTGGAGGTCAGAAACGTGTGTATCATTCATGGCAAAACATCTTTCTTTGTGCGCTGAAAGCATGATGCAGAACGTATAGCAATCGCTCGCGCACTGCTTCGGAACCCGAAAGTTCTTCTGCTCGATGAAGCTACATCAGCCCTTGATTCGAACTCAGAAAAGGTAGTACAAGAAGCTCTTGACAAAGCTGCCAAAGGTCGCACCACAATTGCTATCGCTCACCGCCTTTCGACTATCCAGAACGCTGATTGCATGTGAGTCAATCGAGACCATCGTCACTCCGAAACATTTTTTCACTACTTCACAGACATTTTGTCAAGGAAGGCAGAGTCAGCGAATCCGGAACCCATGACGAACTTCTTGCGCGGAGAGGAGATTATTACGAGTTCGTCCAGCTTCAAGCACTTAGCAAGAAGTAGTGGAAATTTAGAATAATACTCGATATCTAACTCATCATATTAATATCACAATCTCGTCTATCTCCCGACTATACTATTCTAGTACTTGTACCAGATTCAGGCGCCCGAACGCTTGCATCGTCATATAATTCGACACCAATTTAGACTATTGGGCTTAGAAGTTGCATGCTCACGCACGATTTCTTGAGAATGTGATCCCTTATGTATAGTATTGGTTCTGTAGATTGCTTACTTTCCACGTCATGTCAACATCATGCATTCCTCCACGATGGTGCTGCCGCTCAGGCGAACCAGACGAAGAACAAAAACTACAGATCTTCCGTGGCGATCCCTCTGCAACAGGATCCTCTCTACACGCTGAGAGTATGAGTTGCACTGGTAGCCTATATAGCCCTTTGCAGGAGGATTAACGGCGGACATAGCGTGCAGTCTGCGGTTCTGTGAGGGCTGATTGATGATTGATGTCGGGACAGGTCACCATTATATGCACTGCAGAGTGAATCGTTTTGTTGGTCAAGCGCTATGTCCGCCGTTAATCTTCCTGCAAAGGGCTATATCTACATCTACATATTGGAAGAACGGAGCGATTTCCACTTAGTGTTAGCTTGACCAGACCCTAACCCTGATTTCGGGCAGACCGCCAATGCCGACCGCTACGACAACGATGGCAACGGCGACTGTCTCGACGTCGGACAAGCTACTTTATAAACCGACCAGCAAAAGTTCGTCGACGACGGAGGCAACACTACAATCACTGTACAAGCGTGCGGCGAGAGCATTCCTTCACCGAGACGTCGCAATCACGTTCACATTATGATTAAGCGCTGCATTCGCGCTCCTCCCACCTCCCCTCGCGCCCTCGCCTGATCCCCTAGATGTCCACCGGAGAAAGCGGGACATCCTTCGCATCACCCTTGAGACCACCGTCTTCTCTTCTACTCCAGACCTCGTTGATTTACCACAGCCACTCCGAGAATCCCTACTCTTGTCTCATCTGTGGAAGGTACGAAATCGTATTGCCCACGTTTCGACAACCAGTCCTCTGTGATCTCGCGACCAATATTTGGACAATCTATCTTGATGCTGGATGCTATGAGTGTGATGATGACTTGGTGCGGAAGGAACCGTATCACAAAGTTCTGGAACTCTACTTTTTGCATGTCTTGCCTCGTTTGGGCGAGTGGGAATACGTCAAAAAATTTCTGTCATACGAGAATGAGCTCTCGTCCAACCAAAGACGCTTGAGTTTAAGTTTATGATTCTTGTGTTGTACTGAACACGATATTTCCAGGAACTTTTTTTGGCTCTTGAGACTCAACATGCTCAAGCGCTAGAGTACAAAGCGGGAGACGCCAAAACACGAGCCTCCTCCCTCCCCTATACCAACACCTCCACTCCATTCTCTATCCTCGGCATCTTCCTCCTCCTCTCTATCCACATCCACCCGCACCGCAGTCCCAGCATCACCTCGTCCAAAACTTACCCGCCAACAATCTGCATCTTCCACCTCTGCAGTTTCAGACGTCACGGTAACTAGATCCCCTCGCCACCACCACAACCAAAGCATACAAGGAAGTTCAAGTGCCAGTGCCGTTCGCATCTCCCACCTTCCTCCAGCCGACCACAATCTCGCGACTGCACAGCCCCCAACCTCCCTAGCATTCATTCGATCTTATTTCAACCACTATTTCACCGCAAACAGAATAGCCACTCTATCGGTTTTGTTCTTCCTAATTCCCCTACTGTCTTTGATCCTTCGGAGACGGCAGCGCTTAGAGACACCTGCGGACTTGCTACGGAGGAGATTATTGGAAGCGCGTGGCGATTTGATTGTGAGACAGTTATGGAATGAACTGGTGAGGGCCGTTTTGGATACTGTTAGGATGGGTGGCGGGGGCCTTGTATACTGATAATTTGAAAATTTGAAAAAGACATTTCCTTTCCCACCAGTGGGAGGCGGGCATTGGAAGATAGACGGAAGAAAATGCCAGTGGGTCGCAAACACCTCAGTGTCGAGCAGCGTCTGCATCTCGCTACCAATGCGATGTAACTCACTGGCTTAGCACGACTCTTACACACTTCAAGGCTGTATCACTTTTTCGACAGGAGGCATCAAAAGGTTCAGATAAGCATGATTAGAACCATTAGTTCTAGGACGCTTCAAGATGTTCCTCTACTTGCAGTAGTCTCTGGTGATAATCTATCGATGTCACTTGATGAGATTCAATGATACTAAGTTCGCTCGACTGAAAGATATTTGCAGGACAGTATGAGTGCGGAAACCTTGCGGGTTATAACAGCGGCAATGCATTTGTTTCACTGTTCCGAATACCGCACTGTGGAGGTCATTCAAAATTGCCACTGTGCAGATTGCTGTATAGTCGAGAATGGAGGTATTGATGGTGGGTTGATCAGCTGCCAATAAGAGGAAAGGGTGAGCCCGCCTCTTGCTCGCCGTGTCCATGGTATGATCATCGTTACAGGTCTAAAACTTGTCTGATCACGTGATGATTTCCTAGACTGTATAACTAACGCCTTGCCTTTAATGTTGTACTACGCACCCAAATATTAATCTGATCATGGCATTCAATGTGATATAGCATCAAATGAGTCTATACATGTGATGCTTACTCGCGCGCCTCACGAACAAGCTGCTGAGAACAACGCTCATGCCAAGGGCCAATCCTAGGGGTTTTCGCTTATATAAGCGTCACGCGTTTTTTTACAGGCTTCGCCGACTTCCACGATTTGAAAATGCCTGCCCAATCGACAGCAACTGTCCTATCTTCCTCAGACGCCGTCGCCCATCTAGCATCTTACCAATGCTTAGACGGTCTCTCCGTCGAGGATCTAATGGATTCTCGCATCCATGGCGGTCTCACTTATAACGACTTTCTTATGCTTCCCGGGAAGATCGATTTCCCTGCTTCTGATGTGATCACTGATACCAAGATCACTCGTAATGTCGTTCTCAGAACCCCATTCATGAGTAGTCCTATGGATACCGTTACAGAGACTGACATGGCCATCAGTCTCGCGCTGCTGGGTGGCATCGGTGTCATTCATCATAATCAGTCTCCCGAATCTCAAGCGGCTATGGTTCGAGCCGTCAAAAGGCATGAGAATGGTTTCATCGCGGATCCTGTCGTCTTCTCTCCAAATCACACGGTTGCAGATGTTTTTGATATCAAGGCACGTCTTGGTTTCTGTGGTATTCCTATTACAGGTGCGTTGCGTGTTTCACCTGCGTCTCCTTGATGAATACATTTACCAATAACCTTCGTTCTTCCGAGTAACGGGTTTCACCTGTGGTCTGCGGATATCATCTTCTTTGGCCATCTGACCTTTCATTTTGTTTATCGTGTTCGTGTGATCAAAAACTAATGCGAATTCTTTAGAAACTGGACACCTGGGAGCCAAACTTGTTGGTATCGTGACCTCACGTGACGTACAATTTGAGTCGCATCAGACACTCCTCAGTGAGGTCATGACCAAGTCTCTTGTCACTGCTCCCCAGGGTGTCACGCTCGCAGAGGCCAACGAGATCCTCCGTTCTTCCAAAAAGGGCAAACTCCCCATTGTCGATGACCAAGGCCGTCTTACCTCTCTCCTTGCCCGCTCTGACCTCCTCAAAAATCAAAACTACCCACTTGCTAGTAAGGACCCTAACAGCAAGCAGCTATATGCTGCAGCTGCAGTCGGCACACGACCCAGCGACAAAGAGCGCCTCAAGCTTCTCGTCGAGGCTGGTCTTGATATTGTCGTACTTGACTCATCGCAGGGCAACTCCATCTTTCAGATTGACATGATTCAATGGATCAAGCAGACGTTCCCCAAGCTCGAGGTCATCGCAGGCAATGTCGTCACTCGTGAGCAAGCTGCTAGCCTCATCGCTGCTGGGGCAGACGCTCTTCGCGTCGGCATGGGTAGCGGCTCCATTTGCATCACGCAGGAGGTCATGGCTGTTGGTCGTCCACAGGCCACAGCTGTGTTTGCTGTTGCCGAGTTTGCATCCAAGTTCGGTATCCCGGTGATTGCAGACGGTGGTATCAGCAATATCGGGCACATTGTCAAGGCACTCTCGCTTGGTGCGAGCGCTGTGATGATGGGAGGGCTTCTTGCAGGCACCACAGAAGCTCCGGGAGAGTACTTTTACCACGATGGGAAGCGTGTGAAGTCCTACCGAGGCATGGGTAGTCTCGAGGCTATGGAGCAGGGTAGACCTGGCGCGTCTGGTCAGGCCAATGGCAAGCCTGGTTCCACGAAGCACACTCCGCGCCTTTCGAGCAAGCCACACGAGAATGCCGCCACGTCGCGCTATTTCTCCGAGTCCTCCGCTGTCAAAGTCGCTCAGGGTGTGTCAGGTGACGTCCAAGACAAGGGCAGCGTCAAGGCATTTGTTCCATACCTACACGTCGGCGTCCAGCACAGTCTCCAGGATATTGGCGTTCGCAGTGTTTCAGAGCTGCAGGCAGGTGTGAAGGAGGGTCGTGTTAGATTCGAAGTAAGGACGCCGAGTGCTCAGGTGGAGGGGGGTGTCCATGGGTTGCATTCGTGAGTAATGATGACATCCCATTGCAATGTGTCGCTGATTTTTTCTCCAGGTACACGAAGAGATTGTATGCCTGATACGACGGTTCGCGTATTACCCAACGTGACCAGTATCATACATGTAGGCTCCTGCTTTATTGCAGAAACAAGGGGAAATTGTATATCCATCATTGCTGATTGGGGGAAGCTGTGATCATAGCTGGGCCGCGCATGATCAAGTTCAATGATTCACTCATGGACTACTCCCGTCATCTCCAAGTCGCCAATGCTCGCTACTTATTTGGTGCGCAAGACGTACATCTTACCGTGTCTCCTACCACCAGAAATTTTGCAATCAATGATAATAGTCACCTTGGTGTTCCATCTTTCTTTGCAAGCTTTGATACAACATTACGCGTGAATATTGCTACATGGCTTTAGCGGTGGTTCGCAATGAAGGCAGTGTGGCTTCCAAACAGTCCGGATCGCGGAGGTGTCTTGAAGATGGCCAGGCGTGACGGCCTGACATCCATTGAGACAATGAATGTGGCATTTTTGGATTACAGCTAGTCGGCGCCCGCGCGCGTACGTAGACGTCATCGATGTTGATAATCACGCATAACAATTGTTGAAGTTCAATGAATGTCTGATTGAACTTTGGAAGTGGTGCTTTAGCTAACATTACATTGATCCGTTCACGAGCCTGAGGCCCAAAAGCGAAGTGTCATGTCGACAGGTAATTAAATGTGAATTGAAGTCAAATAAAATATCGGACAAGTTTTGAACTGCATGACGTGTGTAAGTATCCCATTCATCGACATAAGGTACTTGTATGTGCCTAGATACATGGCTGGTAAAAGTGCGTCTGTATCAGCGCTAATTCAACTGAGAGCCGCGGTTACGTTTATCATATTCATATTTACGGGTGGTGAGTGAGCCCGCAAACAGATGTATCATGAGGATGGTATTATGAAATCCATTAACCGCTTCGTTACTGGACATGACTCTCATTCACTGGCGCCTCGGTGCTGACATCTGAGGCCTGCTCAAGGGGTACTCATCTTGATACGAATCTGCAGACTTGTAATCTTCGTTGAGGGGAAGTACGATGCCTGCAACAGAATAGATGATCACAATGGCATACTCCATGAGCATGTCCATTACGAGGTAGATTTGCCATTCGCCCGTCAAGATATTGAATTTTGCCAGATCGCTAGTGTTGGGCTGGGTAGTTCCGGTTATCGAGAACGAACTCGAAGAGAACGTGGACAGGACGCTGTAGAGCGTCCGAATGGCCAGGAATGGCAGTGCGATGGAGACAGCCTTCAAGAGCTAAAGATAAGGCGTCAGAAAATGAGTCGAATAGATGACGATGCTCCGGAAAGCTCACCTGCTTGCGATATCTCAAAACAAAATGGATTCGTGTCCATAGAAAGATGCAAATGCCGACAAGGATAATGTATAAGACACAAAAGAGGATGACACCAGCCCTGCGCATGGTGTTTGCACTCGAGCTTGGGCTGGAACTTGACGCTTCGGAGATACCGACGATGACAAGGATGAGAGCGACCGTTCCAAGAAGCTGAAGAGGGCGGAATTGTCTGTTATATCTCGAAAAGCCATCGGGTGTTTGGAACCTAGAATAGTGTTCAGCGCATTCCATCTACAATGACAACTGCATCAACTTACATCGAGTGCAACAGACCCAGCGTGCAAAGCAACAGTGGGGATAGGCCAGATGACTCTAGGGCATAGCCGCCGATGTAAAATGAAGTGTTTGCAGGAGTGATATCCTCAGCTGCGACAAGCAAAGAACCACCCAATACCCGGACTGAAGATGTAACAAGGTTAAAACTATGACTACAATAAATTGAACAACTTACTGATGCTAAATACCAACAACAAGACCCAACCATCACCTCGCGACATTCCGTATTTCATCACCAACCTGATGGAAACGAATAGGAAGGGAATATACATTGCGATGGTCACCGCTGCAAGGATTCCCTGAGAGTTGAGAGCCATGTTTGCTGGGGTCAAAGAAGGAGGGATAAAAGTAAGGGAAAAGATGAGATGTTTGCCTGCCTTTTGTAGGAGATCATGGTGAACAAGAGGCGGTGAGTGACAACCTCTGTGGTGCCTGAGGCGTTGCGTTTAGAAAGGCGCACCTTCTGAATTTGATAGAATGCTGGTATTTCCCTTCCGACGCAATCGGCACTCCACAAATGAAGTTGCTGGTGTCCAATTCATGAACCGTCTGGACCGGGTTCGGACACTGAACTAACTACTGTGCCTGGTCCATATTTCGTTTGCTTCAACCTATGTTCTTTGTAGTTAGGTTCAATGTTCATCGTTCTCTGACTTTCATATGATTCGTTTGAGCCTGTCTGGACTGTGTTCGAGTTGTAAGCCTTAGCCTCCGAGAATGAGAGCTGGATGAGATGTTCAGAATGTAAGATATAATGTTAAAAACTGCACAGTTGTTCAGCCGGACAGCATCGCCAGATTAGTGATCGCTTGCTCGAGGCATCCGAAATTGATTACGGTTGAAGGAGGTTATTATCACCCCCTCCACAGTTGAAACGTCGGTTTCGCCTGCTAAATAGGTGTTTGAGCACCTTCGAGAAATACAGTGCCTGCAGGAGGTATGGTAGCGTTACGATAACAGAAGACGATGATTCTGATTCGCCGTAGTGTTGCTCACAGCCGCAACACCAAAGCCTAACAGTGCATTACGTCAACTCCACCCAGGATGGAGAAAACATTTTTGTGAGCACAAACATATGCAAATATGTTGCATGGAGTCCAATTGGCCACTTCACACAACCGGTGTGTCTTTTAAGTTTGAGATGGCGACGAGCTCCTTGCCAGTCTTTGCATCCCAGATTTTGTCCGAGTGCACCCTGGTATCAGCAATCGTGAAGGTGCATCCAGCAGTCGCGAACATGATCACGTCTGGTGAGTAGACAACTGCCTCTACCTCGTGCCCAGTCTCGATTGGACACTATTTTCCGGCCATCTCGACCCCAACACGCAGACCTCACTGTTTTTGTATGCCCCGCCCGTCTCGCAATGACTTTACATGTCCCAACCTCAAATATTCCACTATCATTAAGCACTTTCTTCCCGTCCGGGTATAACCCTATGGTCCGTACTCCACTATTCCCGTCCCGCAAGTCGTCTCCTATCTGTTCCCCACTCTTCAAGTTTCATAACCGAAGCGAGCCATCTCTTGAACGGGTCATCATTCGTTATCCACGTGGCAAATTTATAACGTCCTGGACCCATTCGGTGTGTCCTTCAAATTTCTGGCGGGGCTTTATCGTGGCTGTTTCCTGCCTTCTTTCGCTGGGTGAAGACACAATCAACTATTTGGCGCAGCTCCATCTCAGCTTTCATCCTACAACAAAGTTCAACTCATCACCTCCGACGATGTTTCTGAGAAGATCTCAATGTTGGTGTACCAAGATACAACGAGCGTTTGTCAAAGGTGGAGTCAGAGTTAAGTACACCGGAGGTTCGAGCTACGTTTTGCATGTGACATCCTCATGATCGTGTTTACTGCTTGGCCAATCATATCATATTCCAAAATTGGGCCTCAGATCATACATATCTGCCTCTCACCAGTCAACTGCTCCACGAGCTCGTCGTCTCCGAGTCGCTAATGCTCGTGCGTAAGATGTATATTTTACTGTATGAAAAGATATGCTGAACCCTAGTTAGCTACATGCTACTTCACGGATTTAGTCCATGTTGGTATCTCCTGTAACGGATCATGGCACAACGGTCAAACCGATAAAGCGTTCGCACTCCACATCAAGCCTTCAACGTTGTCAACTCGAAATAACCTGCAGAATCCCGAACTAGCCGCAACCAGAATGGGCCAGAATCTTGCTCATGCGCATCTGACCTCCTTCTATTGGGCACACCCAACAACACCCAATGGGAAGCTGGCTCCGTTCAATGTCTATCAAACCTTATAATCCTTGATCACCACGACCAACTGTCAGGTTAATTGACATTGTTCCGCTCAAACGCCCTATCATTGATGCATCCATACATAGACTCGGATACAGACCTATACACGCAGATCCGCAGTACCCACACATAAGCTATGTTTACTTGCGGGAACATCAGAGGAACTTCTCACTAATTGACATCGACATGTAAAATGCAAGATACGCTTGTGGTTGTTTGATAGTCTGGGATCCCACGTACCTAACTGACATGGGCGTTGGCTGATATGACTGGCTGTCGCGGGTGCAGGCGAGGACGACGCTCAAAGCTCGTTGAGTTGAGTGACGTCAATGAACTGATGAGTTCTCGCTATCGATCATGCTAATTACGGTGCTTTCACATGGTCATATGTTGTTTTCATTCGTTACCTATCTTCGGCTGATGAATCGATAAGTAGGCTCAGAAACTGTGCCGAACACTGTTTGGATTACCTAGCGTCATAGGAGCCTAAAAACCGACGACTTGTCTGTGCCAGTTGTTTGCACTGCCAACTTGAAGGCTGTTCAGCCACTGTTATTTTGGTTGTGTGTCGGTGCATTTACGATCAAATATAAGGAACTATGTTGCAATCCAATCCAGCTAACATCATATCGATAGCCAGAATCCATTTTTGTTCATTCACCGCTTTTGTTTAGTTGTGGAGCTGGCCAAACAAAAAGGGTCCTGCCTTAGGCTGCCTATTACGATACTTCGTCGGGGCGAGATACCCCAGAATGGCACTGGACTTGTGCAATATTGACTGATGTGTCGGGCGAGGAAAGGCGAAGCAAGGGAGCAGAGTGTCGAAACTTGAAGGAGCATCAATGAGTATTAATACTAATGTCTAACACTAGCTGTACAGTAGATGTCAAGTAACAATTACTGTAGCTGTATTCTAGAATTTCTGACTGTGAGACGAGAGAGCCGAAGAACTCCGTTGATAGTTTGGCGGTTTGTATTAGTGACTTGTACTTGGATGACATCTGTGCAGAAATAGTGACCCATTGTTGCTTCATGGCTGCTGGAATGTAACGGCGGTTTCCAACGCACGGTGAGAATGGTGTCCAAAGACAGTGTCGAATGAGAGCGCAGTCCAGGCCTAAGGCAGGACCCTTTTGTTTGGCCAGCTCCACAACTAAACAAAAGACAAAAATGGATTCTGGCCTGTCGATATGATGCTAGCTGTCATATTGTGCGCGCCGTAACTCATGGACCGTACAATGTAGTGCTATTCCTGTGTAATCGGCACTTTAACAAAACTCGTTTTTCTAGCTACTTGCACATAAGTTTTTGACAGAGGTTATAACGTTAAACATTAAACAATCACCATTGAAGGAGGTGCCAAAGTCACGCAGAAATGTGACTTGGTGCCGTGACGGAGTTTCAATACTGCGCACAGCCTGGCAGCACTCGCTATTTATATCAGTACGCTAGCTAGGCCTCCATCACAATCTATTCTCATCATCGGACTTACATGCGTACGGACGACATACGTACAACGTACGTGCATCCGAGTCACCTACAGCACTAATGTTCACCCTCGTACTTGTAGACATGTCTACTAGTGAACACCGTACGTACTGAACGTTGAATCCGTTCTTGCGTCGTCGGTCGAGCTCAGTGACCTTAAACCGTTTATATCATGTGGCATGCTGTACAATCACGGTTAACCTAATGATCGGCTGTGATTAAGGACCGACAATACTGGATACGGTGCACAGTATTACTCCAACTTTCCGCGCAGTACGAAGTTCGGAATCTGCATCCGCTTCAACTTTGCTTCCGATATCACAGCCTCTTGCAGCCGCTAGCCTTCTGTCAAATCCAAGGAAGTTGACCTTTTTGGAGATGAATACAACGAGACAGCATAGGCAGCGCCCACTGCCCGCTGTCCAACTGATTCCGCTATGATTTCATACAAAAGGCAGACAAGTCTGACAACTAGTATCCCATCATTTTCCATATCCAATTTCTTCTTCCTCCTTCCTCAATTTCAGTTTCTCGGGAAAAATGGCTCTCGACACTCAGGGCATCCTTGCAGCGGTGACCATCGCAATGTATATTCCCTTCCTATTCGTTTCCATCAGGTTGGTGATGAAATACGGAATGTCGCGAGGTGATGGTTGGGTCTTGTTGTTGGTATTTAGCATCAGTAAGTTGTTTAAGTTATCGCAGTTATAGTTTTAACCCTGTTATACCTTCAGTCCGAGTATTGGGAGGTGCTTTGCTTGTTGCAGCTGAGGATATCACGCCCGCAAACATTGGACTTTACATCGGCGGCTATGCCCTAGAGTCATCTGGCCTATCTCCACTGTTACTCTGCACGCTGGGTCTGTTGCACTCAATGTAAGTTCATCCAGTTGTCATCGTAGATGGAACGCGCTGAACACTATCATAGGTTCCAAACTCCCGATGGCTTTTCGAGATATAACAGACAATTTCGCCTTCTTCAGATCCTCGGCATGATCGCTCTCATCCTTACCATCACCGGCATCTCCAACGAGACAGGTTCCAGTTCAAGCTCGGGTTGGAACACCATGCGCAGGGTCGGTGTGATCCTCTTTTGCGCCCTATACATCATCCTTGTCGGCATTTGCGTCTACGTATGGACCCAAGTTGGCTTTGTCATGAGATACCGCAAGCAGGTGAGCTTTCCGGAGCGCCATCATCTGTTCGACTTATTTTCTTACGCCTTATCTTTAGCTCTTGAAGGCCATCTCTATCGCACTGCCATTCCTGGCCATTCGGACACTCTACAGCGTCTTGTCCACGTTCTCTTCGGATTCGTTCTCGATAACCGGAACCACCGAGTCCAACACCAGCGATCTGGCAAAATTCAATGTTTTGACGGGCGAATGGCAAATCTACCTCGTAATGGACATGCTCATGGAGTATGCCGTTGTGATCATCTATGCTGTTGCAGGCATCATGCTTCCCCTCAACGAAGATTACAAGCCTGCAGATTCGTATCAAGATGAGTACCTCTTGAGTAGGCCCCAGATGTGAGCACCAAGGCGCCAGTGAATGAGAGTCATGTCCGGTTACGAAGCGGAATGTCAGTTTAATGGACCTAATGATACCATTTCCATAATTCGTCTGTCTACACGGTTACCTACCGCTCGTAGATATATTTATAAGTCTTTTATTTAACGGTGTAGTGGTGTAGTGTTGATTCATATCATGATCTGGATCTATGATGATGTCATTGCCTCTGAGGGAGCTGGGACACTGAAAACAAAAAGCGAATGCCTTCAGGACAACATTTACAAGTTGACTGACATTGGCCTGGCAAATAGCTCACTGACAGAAATGGATGTCCGAGTCCGATTGAAATCTGACGGTGCGCATCATGTCCTTATAAAACAAGTTACACAGTAAATAATTATATCGATAATGAAGCTGGAGCCCAGACATCTACCATCTTCCATATGTAAGGACTAAATTACATAAACGTTCCATGAAAGCAATTCGTGTGAATATTATGTGCGGGCTCCACATGAGGTCCCCATACTTGCATCAAGAGATAACACATAGAAAGTCAGAAATCATGCTAAAAATTGATGACAACTCGTCAGTATACTCAGGAGAGGCACGACAGGTAAAAAGCCAGAAGCGAATCTAGCGTGCAGGGTATTTTATTGTAACATGAGGAGTAGCGCTCGAAGTTGTATCACCGACGACGGGAGGCGCCAGTGAGACAGCAACATGCGATTGCGAAAACGGATTGCCGGGTGACAGTGCTATTGGAAGGGCGTGAACTACCTGCAGTAGCATTTGTCCGGAAATTGGCCTCCGTCTCTCTCTTGTTGATATATTTCTCTGTGAGGTGAGATATAGTTCAAAGGAGACGACGATACAAGGAGGAATGGAACATTCGATGTCAATGCCTCTGAGGCTTGAGGGAGTAGTAAAAAAAATGCCGACGGCCTTCAGGACATCAACCCTAGGTTGAGTGGGTGAGACGGAGTGACTCACTGACAGAAATATACATCTGAGTCCGACCGAAATTCGACGTCGCACATCATGTCCTTATAAAACATGCAGCAAGTAAGTATGCCAATAATGAAGTTTAGAAACAAGATCTACCATGTGTAAGGACGAAACGTTCCGTGAAAGCAACTCGCGTGATTCCACCACCTATTATATGAACGGATGAAACGTTTCGTAGAAGCAATCCTATGTGCGGGGCTCCACGTGAGATCCCGATAATTACATCAAACATGCGATAAATAACGGTATACCTCTATTGTATATGTTCGTGGAATAAGATAACATATGGGACGTGAGAGATCGTGGTAAAGATTAATGATGGCCGTCGGTATACTCAGGGGAGGTACAACAGATAGAGTGCCAGAGCCGAGTCCAACACCCGATGCTTTTTATCTTTGCATGAGGATTAATGTTCGGAGTTGTACTAGCAACGACGGGAGGTGCGGTAGAGGTGGAGACGGCAAGATGGGGTTGCGAAGATGACTGGATTTGAGCTGCGCTGCTGGATTTCTGCGTGGAACCTTGAGGTACTCCAGTGGAGACTCTGTCAATTGTTTGACAGACAGGAGTCACAGGACGTTGTGTACCTTCAGCCTAGAATATATGAGCTTGCTTTTTTTAGGTGCAATGAGAACAATTTCGTACAGAGAGCATCGACTCGTCGTGTTGGTCCAAAGGAAGGTCGTTGAGGCCAGCATCTCTTACTATTGCAGAAATATCCCATGTATACGCGTTATGGTTATCGCAGCCAGTGGCTAGTAGCTTTCCATCTGCTGAAAAGGACACGCGGTTCACGAAATTCGCATGGTGGAAGGGTGAACTGATGGACTGGCCGTTGTTGAGATTCCACAATCGTGCTGTGTTATCATATGACGCGCTTGCGAGGATGCGGCCATTTGGGGATATTGCAATGCCATAGACAGCGTTGTTGTGCCCATCGAGCACAGCGAGCTGCGTCCAGGTTGTTGTATTCCATGTCCTAATCGAGGAATCGACTGACCCGGAAATAAGCGTTTTTCCATCCGGGGTCCAAGCCAGGCAAAACACCCAATCTGTATGTCCGTTGAGAGTTGCGACAAGCTCGCTTGTCTTCGCATCCCAGATTTTCACTGGGTGTTCGGTATCAGAAACCGAGAAGGTGCCTCCACCAGTCGCGAACATGCTTATGTCTGGTGAGTAGACAACTGCCTCTACGTGTTCGTGCCCAGTCTCGATTGGACCGAGGATCGTCTCTCCGTTCTCCACGTCCCACTGCCTTGCAGTTCCATCATAGGATCCGCTCACCATTCGCTGACCATCTCGACTCCAGCACACAGACCACACCGCCTTTGTATGTCCCATCCATTTCGCGATGACTTTACCTGTGTCGATATCCCACAACTTCACTGCGCCATCTACACTCCCGCCGCTAACCACTTTCATTCCATCCGGAGACAACGCTATCGTTCGAACTTCACTATCTCCGTCCCGCCAGTCGTCTCCTATCTGTTTTCCACTCTTCAAGTTCCATACCCGCAGCGAGCCGTCGCTTGAACAAGTCAGCATCCGCTGTCCGTCTGGTAGATGTATGGCCCCAGTCACCCAACCCGTGTGTCCTTCAAATTTCTGGCAGAGCGTCATATTCGATGCCTCTTGTATCCCAATGATGGATGAAGACATGATCTTCAGGATCGACTAGTACCGAGTGCATCGCTATTTCAGCCTTCATCCTCCCAAGTCCAAAATCATCACTTACTATGATATGTTTGGACACCAAGATACGATGGGAGTTTGGGTCAAGTCAGCTGGTACATTCACATGTGACATCCCTGTGATTATTTCACAGCTAGTATTATAGGCTGTGCAGCTGAAGCGCCCAAGCCCCATTTATGACCCTGACTCTTATTTAGGCTTTTCACTCAAACTCGGATTGACCTTCGCTAAGCGGTCCTGCTTAACGTCTTTCACGGATATGCCCTGTACCTTCGCGATCGCCGACATCTGGCCCTCCGTACGACGCTAGACGATTTTCGCACTCTCTGTTTACCGAGCTGATTGTGGTGTTCATATTTCACAACTGCTGTATCTGTGTCCTCGATGGGTGGGTTTAACTTTCACAAAGCCTTCGTCACTAAACCCTCGGTATTCTACATCACCACCGTCCTCTATAATCGCTAGACGGACACGAATTTCGAGCAGCTCTTTGATCATTGCTACTGTCTCAGAGTCTATGTCAAGAACAGCGACTCGGAGGATACTGGACATCGCTTGCGAGCATGGCTCGACATTATACTCGCAGAGTCTGACTCGGAGGTGTAGAATGCCGAAACTGATGCAGATGGACCAGTGGAAATGTCCTTAGATTCTAGTGAGATCATCACTGTATTTTGACTACAGAAATGCGAAATGACAGTATGGTGCGAATGTTCTCGTATCAATCGATCCTCAGCTCGACTTGAATGCGGAATTCAAAACTCAAACCTATGTTCCATACTAAAGTCACATTAACTTCATTGTTCGTCCTCTCCCTCACATGGTATAAATGGAAACGAGCGCCAGGGACAGATAAAAATAGATTCGTACAACTGCTACGCCAACGCTTCAAAATACATTAGATGAATTTATGTTCAGGGACTTCGTTCTGGCTTACGTCCTCATCCTCCAGTGAACCCTCCCTAAAATGACTACATAGTCTTTCTGCGGTGTCGACGCGGTGGGTTGTAGGGTTTTGTAGAGCTATCTCGTCCACATATTTGAGGTAATTGTCTGCACTATGGGGCTTGCGTACGTCCGATAAAGGACGCATGAGACGGGTAGATTGTGAAGAGAATGGTGTAGGGACGGGGTGAAGCGAGATATCTTTCTGAGGCGCAGTGATTGAATTATGCTGAGCTTTGAAATATTGACGTTTCGTCGTATTAGCGTTGCGATCAGCAGGCCTAGTCTTGAATGCGTGCACGACGCCATTTACCTTTCACGTATCATGTAAAACTGCTGTTCGACGTTGCAGGGTAATAGGCCAGGAAGTTTATTGCTTTATTCGCATCGTTCCCGATACAATTGTCCAACGGGGGATGGTCGAGTTTACGAACTGTTCGCAGAGAACGCGCGGTGTTGTTGTAAGTTTCAGACTGATTGTTGAATATGGCCAGTGACACCATACGACAGTCCATCTCGCGCGGATATCACAGGTCACAACTAAATACATCGTAGAGTGAACCCCCCTCCAAACATGGCCAAGCTTGGCCGAAAGTTCTGAAGAGTCTGGAATTTAGATAGGAAGCGAAGCGCAAAGAAATCATTCCGTAAACAAAAACTGTAGGGCGCTGTAACACCCCTTACGGACCACCTTTATTGTACAGCTGAAAAGTGATAAGTCACGTATCAGAAAAAGGTAGAAAGAAACAACAGTACCTTTCTTCTGCATTCCTCACACTTCTCGATTCAACGTCCTCACACTGCTCATCGCCACTCATCAGTCAAAGTAATTAGGTTCGTCAGGGTCGTCAGGATCGTCAGGACCTTTAAACTTAGGAGGGTTACTAATGTCGTCAGGCGTCCTAGCGTTCAAATAGCGAGTGAGGTCAAAGCTAAGACCCTCGCGTCTAGCCAAAGCTGCCAAGCATACCCGAGTCAGTATCACTCTCACTAATTAGATTGATACATGAATCTCACAAGTACGTTTCGTCCCCAAGTTTGGTGTGGGATATGCCGCAACAATAGCGACAAAGGACATAAGTGTCGTGAAAATAAATGAGAGCTGCATGATCGTAATCGAGGAGGGTGAACACCTGTCGATGTGTCAAATTCGCAAGGCTTTTTATACTTGTGCGGCCCTCGAACCATCCGATGAAATAATGGGGCCAACGCAGGTTAATTGAGAGAATATAATACGGACATACCGTAAGAACTTTAGTAAGTCAGGGTATCTAAGGCCATAATCATGGCTCCTAGCGGGTACAGCATATCCCTTTCATGTCATAATTTCGGATACATCTGACAACTGGTACGAAGTTGAAGTGCCTTCTCGTGCTGTAACAACTGCTTCTACTCACTAGATCCTCATGCGACAACTCGACCTAATCGGATCTCCGCAAAGATATCTAGCAAGTAGACTGTGGCGGCATCTGCTACGAGTAACTGTCATGCCTCAACACAGCTCGGTTGTAAGGCATCCGTGCATGGTATTCTGTTGGAATCTCAGGTCCATTGCGACGGAGTGATGTGCTAACAGAACGCATCATTACTCACCAACTTCCGGAAACCCTTGTTGAATAATTCAGCTTCTAGGTCGCAATTAGGTGGAGACAGTGACTCTCGTCATCGAAGGTGGTTTGTTTCCCGAACAAATAGCAAATAATGAGGCGCTTGAAGTCAGAGTCTTAGTGCCGGGCCATGTTTCATTCAACGCGAAAACACCTGTAACAATTCCACGATGAGTCACACATGCGTCGATGCGTCAAAAGCGTTGGAAAGATATTGACCTTGAAAGAGGTGCTCTAGTATTACGAGAGGTGACGTGACCAAGTGGATGACTCTGGGACGTGTTCGACGAGAGCA
Organism: Suillus hirtellus; assembly: GCA_016695485.1. NCBI lineage: Eukaryota > Fungi > Basidiomycota > Agaricomycetes > Boletales > Suillaceae > Suillus > Suillus hirtellus. The sequence continues at coordinate 10,034 of MU172427.1, read as the reverse complement.
CTAGTAGATGAACTAACCAGCAAGTATCCGCCCGTTCCATGGGCCACCGTGCATGATAAAAACGCAGACCTGACGGGGGATTGAGAAGACACAAGGGGTGCCAGTGAGACACATGAGCGGACGTAATCAAACCTGCTCAGGTGTATCTCTGTGACCTCGCCAGTCGAAGATACTAGGTAAGAGAAATGAATAAGTTGATGCTGGCACTGTGCAGTGATGTACATATATTTCAATTGAGGGTGCATTCGTATTGAAAACTAGTGGTAGAGTTGAAGCAAGCTTGAAGTTGAAGTAAGTGAATCCGGTAATTTGCGCGATCTCACGTGTTTGCAGGTGCGTTGACTAGGAAGGGCAAACGCCACGAAAGCGAGCAGCCGGCCCGGCGCCCACCTTTCTCCAAGTCAAGCAGACACATTGGATCTTCCTACTTGCTTCCCACCATAGCAAATGGACTGTGCGCATGGACGTGTGAACGTCATAAATTGGGTCATCGGTCATCCTTCATAATCCCACAGATGGATATCTTTACCACTAATTCATGCCTGTCAAATTCATATCAATAGTCCGTACGAACGTGCATCGACGAGTCTCTTGCCCATATAGAGCGGATTAGCGCCTCAGGGACAACATCTTCTTTCACGATGTCTACCCTGTTGTCGCTCTCAAAGGAGGGTAGCTCGGGCGACCATGAGGGTCTGACTTTAAAAGAGACCCGTATCACACCCATCAGGCGAAGTGGTTCGTGGACTTGCGTCACACCTGTTTGATTTGAATTCAACTAGAGTTTTCAATAGGTCGTCGAAAGTTATTCGTAATCACTGGCATAGCTGGCGCCATTGTGGTCGTGCTTGCTTTGGCTCTTGGTTTAGGGCTCGGATTGGGACTGAAGAAGACGTCGAATACGAGCTACGTCACGACAAACTCCTCGTTTCTCCTGGATCAGAATTTTGTTGTCACGAATATAACGACAACCAGATACTACGAATTCGTCATATCTGAAGCAACAGGTTCACCCGATGGTTTCGAGAGAACTATGTTAGTGGTGAACAGTACGCTGCGTTACTCCATGCATGATGATGATCCCACTGACTTCGGAATTTCAGACCAATTCCCTGGCCCTCTTATTGAGGTGAACAGCGGTGATGAGCTTGTGGTTAACGTTTTCAATCAATTACCCAACGGCACCACTATCCATTGGCATGGTCAACTTCAAAATGGGACCAACTACATGGATGGCACCAACGGTATCACTCAGTGCCCTATTCCTCCGGGAATGAATTTCAGTGAGTTTGCTTCTTGTGACCACGTTCCACGAGTCTAATTTATTTAGCCTATCGTTTCACCATTGATCCGAGCCAGTACGGCACATTCTGGTATCATGCTCATGCGTCTACACAGTAAGCATCTGCAGCACATGGCGATTTCTTTTTTGAGACTCACGCAAATAAAACAAGGTACACAGACGGCATTTACGGACCCCTTGTGATTCACTCTCCTAGTGAGCCTATTTTTGGCCAATATGACCGTGACGTGCTCGTCATACTTTCAGGTTCGTATCATTATTTTGTTTTTGTCTGTATTCTCAGGGAAGCTCTTTTTTAGATTGGTATGATGTGATGTCTTCCGGATTGCTCACTCAGTACTTGAGCTCCGCTGGGATTGATGGCTCTAACTATGGTGGAGTCAATCCTGGAGCAGAACCTCCTCCGGACAGCGGTCTCATCAACGGCAAGATGAACGGTTCCTCATTTGATTTTGAACCAAATTTGAGCTATCGGCTCCGTCTCATCAATATGGGCACACTGACAGAGTTCATGTTTAGCGTAGACTCGCACGTGCTGAGCGTTGTTGAAGCAGATGGGATATCTCTTGAACCTGTGAACGTGCACCGCGTCCCTATACACGTCGCACAGCGCTACTCTGTTATCCTGACGACAAATCAAACGGCAGGATCGTACAATGTACGTGGAGAGATGCAGAGTTCTTGCTACAAACTCAGCAATCCCAACCTCAACACGATGGTGCTGGCTACGATGACATACGGTGCCTCGCCAACGACACCGAACACCCAGGATTGGTCGGACGCAATCCCCGCCCTTTGTCTCGACCTCAACAGCACAATGATCGTACCACAAATTGCCATGGACCCACCCAACAGCACAGATGCTGTTCAAATCTTCATGTCTTTTCAGCAAACAACTCAATCTGGCGGAACGCAAACACTGGCATTCATGAACAGTACGAGTTGGCTGGCCGATACTACAAATCCTACCTTGCTGCAGATGTCAAAGGCCGGGATTCAGACTACCTTCGACTCAAACCAACTCGTTGTCGTCAACGATGATATCACTGTCTTTGACTTAATCCTGAACAACTACGATGATGCTAGCCACCCGTATGTGCCATTGGTTATACACCAGTCCCAGTCTCTTTGACTGACACCCTGTGTAGATTCCATCTTCATGGGCACGTATTTTGGATTCTTGGTGAAGGTGATGGCAGCTACATATCTGGGGTGTCACAACTCAATACAATCAACCCGCCGAGACGCGACACATTGACTCTTCCCGGCTTCGGCTGGATCGTCATCCGCTTCATCATTGACAACCCAGGGCTCTGGGCGTTCCACTGTCACATTGGCTGGCACATGGCTGCAGGGCTGCTGATGCAGTTTGCGGATCTACCAAGCCAAATTCAGCAGTTACAGATACCATCCTATTTGGGTGACCAATGCGCACAGCAGAGTGGGGGTGTGGTGGCCAACTAGCGTACAGTCTTTAGGCATACTCGTATCTTCTCGCAAGTCATGCGCACTGGATAATTATTATTTAGAGAATGGATGTACGTCGAACGGTTGAACGTAAAGACGACTGAACGTAGAGACGCTGGAGCGCAATCTAGACTGGAGAGAACTCGTGATACAACGACTTGAAATGCAGATGAACTAGCAGCTGCTGTGAGGCCTACAATTCCAACACCTCCCTGACAGTCTTCCACTGGTGCCCAGGCCAGGCTGCATTACCGCTATTAGCGTTCTCCGGGACGTCCTTGTCGGCGTAATTGTCCCAACCGGAGCTGCCCCGGCCCTGCTCAAATAAGCCTTGCAAAAGAGTCTGCTTGACGTATCCTTCGGGAAGGGAGGTGACATGCTCTACTGTAATGTTTTTGGATGCAGTATACAGGGCGCCAACTTTATTGAAGGATGTGCGTTCTCCCTCGACGCGGAACGAAGTATCATGGAGTTTGGCCGGCGGGAGTGTTGTAAGAACGTGAGCGGTAAAACCTAGATTGCCTCGTAAGTTACTATGATCACTAAAAAGGATCATCACAATACCTGCAACATCATCCAAGGCAGTGGTAGAAAATGATGCATCACCCTTGCCCAGGACCAAGAACTTCCCGAGATCAACTCCAGTGAACTGTGGAATGAACTCCATGAACATCCCGGTCTATGTCAAAAGGTGTTACTAGCTCTGCCGGATATATAGGATAACGAGCATTTACGTATATACGCAATGAAGGAATGCCCAATGACTTCAGATAGTCTACAATATCGTGAGCGTTCAACAACTTACAAACCAGGCACCAGAAAGTCTCACCAGCAAATTGTGATTTGGTGACCGTGTGAGCAGCCTTCCCTCCCTCTGTAGGCATACCAAACTCAGATGGAACGAAAAGTTTGACACCGGCTTCCTTGGCAGCATCTGCGAGAGTAGACTGCGAAGACAACGCGCCATATGCCAATGCAGAAATGACGACCTGCGTTTTATTCTCGCGGAGAATGGAGGCGACTGCTTTGACGTCAGCATAGTCAGCCGTGGCAATCTTGGCGCCCTCGAGAAGTGGGCTCGATATCGATGCACTCGACGGTCGAATAAGAGCAACTACTGAAGCGCCTTGCTCAACCAAAGCCTGTGAAACAGTCAGATAAACGTGAGGAAGTATCAATTGATATGGTTGAAACTTGCCTTCACGATACGGCCACCGATTGTGGGGCCTGCGCCTGCAACTGCGAAGGAGGTGTAGGGAGACATGGATGGTGTAGGGAGGAATCAGTGGGAAATGGGCTAGTACGGACCTCATTGAGCTGCGGTGCCATGTTCCTGAGAGGATGAGAAAGCTGTGAGTTTATTTTTACTTCAAACGGTACTAGAGTGCTGTCATGGTCCAGTCGCGTCGCGTCAACGTTTGAAAAAGCGATGGATGATCTGACGTAATATCATCATCGACGTCATTCTAAACTCAGCATTACTAGGTACCAACTGCACAGCTAACTTTGAATTCTGCTCGTAAGTTGCATTTAATCTCTTTTCACTAAACATTTAAAAGTCTCATGTAGAGATATAGCTACTGGTCATGGCCTTCTTCTCTCAATCCAGTAACAGTGCCAATGAAGATGGTATTAGTATGTTCGGCAAGCCCCTCGATTCAAGCAGTGTACAATCCCTTCTTAAGGCAGATTTCATCAACCAATCCTCCACTCTTCATAGCACTGAGCTACCTGAATCGATGCAGGTTTGTGTAGCTTCGCATGAAAGCACAGGTCAAATCAAAGAGGCTCAATCTCCTATTCAACTGGATCAGGAGACAGGCCTATCTGCGCATGATCCTTCACCCTCCAATCCACCACTGTTAAACTCGCAGATAAACAGTATTGGCATGGAACAGGCATCAACGGTTCCTCAGAAAACTTCCCCATGCACAGACAAGGACGATGCGAAGAGCTATGGCAAACATAAGGAAAAGAGGAAGCCCCCTGGAACAACCGGCAATGATACTGATCAAGGACGTCCACTCAAGCGGGCTAGATCTGAATGTGCTAGTGCCCAAAAACATGAAGATTTTTACATCTTGGATGCCAATACTGTCATCGAGGTTGATGGGGTGCTGTTCAAGCTTCATCGTTCGAGGCTAGTCACCAAGCCATCATTCTTCGCACAGCTTCTTCAACATGACCTCAAAGATGATTTCCTCGACAATGGTGTACGGGTAGAAAATGATGGCAAAGCGACGGTGTACCACCTCGGTAATATTACTACGGCAGACGACCTCGTGGCTCTCTTGAAATTTGATGATAACCCAACGTAACACCCATTATTATCTTTTGCATGAATCAGTCTGATTATCTTTAGCGAGTATCACTTTCAACCTCCCCCATTCTCAGTTGTCGCCCCTGTTCTCCGTGCTGCGACTGCCTTGCGCTTTGAAACATATCGTGTCTGGGCAGCTCGAGTTCTTGGGCAAACATGTCCATCCTCTCTGGCGGATTTGACCCCCGAGCCGATGCAAAATGCTGTGGAAATTGTTGTCCTTTCACGCTCATGTGAAGTAAATAGCATTGTGAAGTGTGCTTTGTACGAGCTTGCCAGGACTCGTCGGATTGGTCTGCCAGGGCTCAAACAGATTGGCCATGCAGACCAGAAATGTGTGGAGCTCATGAGAGAACTGTTGGTTACCACCTGGTCAGAGATCGCTGTGCGAATTGGCATGTCGTCTTGTCAGCACAATTGTGCGCCAAAGGCCGACGTGTTTTCCTCCAAGAAAAAGAAGAAGTCTTTTGCACCGCAAGGTACTGCTGTATTACTACTTCCTATTCAGTTAAAACTTCTGACTCGTATTCTTTTCTTGATCTGTGTCAGAAACACATTCATGTTCCTTTAAATCCGGCAAGCAACAGGCTACTTGGGATAAACGTGTCCATGACTCTGGGCTGTACACAAAATTTCTGTTCGATTCAGTGTGCGGTGCCCAGGCATTGATCGACATTCCGTGGGGGGAGGTGGGCTGGTGCTCGGATTGCATCCAGTCAAAACGAGCTACGTGGAGAAAGATACAACAAAAAGTTTGGAGTGACATGGACAATTGGATACCTGGTAATGTTTGATTCTGGAGTAAGATGGCTTTACACCATTCCCGAACAGACAAGACTGTCTGAGATGTGGTGTACGTGAACACTTCCCAGTATACCAACTGCTAACTTTGGCTCTTCGCCATTATAGACTCTTGTTTGATGTTCCGAACCTAGTCACATCTATTCTGACTCATCAGTAAAGGGTTTCACGAACAATTTTAGGCCTCCTCTGCAACGATCATTTGCACGATTCTACAGCAATATGCTTCATTGTTCCAGTTTAGCCTTGGTCACTCGCTTCCACGTACACAAATGTCACGATGTAGTAGTATAGGTCATGAGAAAATAGCAGTTAACTAACAGAAAAATCAAGACATAAGCTCGAGCTGTAAGTGGGGTCAGGTTAACATGCTCCGCAGCGCCGGGGTGAATGTGGTTTCAAAACTATACATGTATAGCAGGCCCCTTTCATTCCGCCATGATCTTGTCGTCGCTTGGGAAATGAACGCTAATGATTTGAAAGCCGGCTGACTGCAGAAACAAAAGGCGTTCCCAAATGTGAACCACCAATCCATAGGCGGTCTTAGCATGAGAAAAAGAATGGACGACCGTGACGGGACGACCTTGTGCTGGCAAACATTTGATAACATGTCAATAGAAAGGCCACGCGGGCAGCAGACCAAGGCCCCAAGACTAGGAGTTGACTACAGAATTTCGCTATCCATACATGGTAGAGAGACAGGGCAGCCGAGCGAGCAGACGGAGCGCCACTTCAACATCACAAACGTCAGCAAGATGCGCACACAGTATTGACAACAGGCTACGCACACCGTGACAGTCTGGGGGCACACGAACATCAGCCAACTGTTTCAAAGCAGCATCAACGGACAAAGCGCCAAATTGCCCAGTGCCACGTTAGGGTCTTTCGTGCGACGAACACTAGTGCCAGAGAGGGAGCCAGAAGGGGCCGCTCGAATGTTTTGCGATTATGGTAGGGCTGTGCCGGAAACGAGCAGGAAAGTGATCCATGAATGCAATAACAGATGACCAGCTGTTAGGCTTAGACCCACCACTACTCACGTACCCAGCCCAGCAGATAACCACGTGAAGCGATGCATTGTCTTTGTGATCATCGATCATCCATTAGCGCTTAGCGCTTAGCCCTAAGGTTGGTGTCAATGATGAATATATGAGTGGTCCAAGTCCCCGGCTCCGCTGAGTGACGAATACGCTTTGTCATTGGTAGATAAGTATCTCAGTACCGGACCCGGTTCCAGGGGTCTTGCAGCCTGCGGAAGGAACCGGCACCTAGTTCGCACAGCCACAGCCATTTTCTCCACACTCGTGTCTTTCCTAGAGCCAACTCTGTAGGCACAGCCCAACCTCTTCAGTCGCACCAGAGATGAAGCTAGACATAAAGATAAGAATCATTTCTTGCCAACCTTGTCGTTGCAAAAAAATGATTCTTATCTTCATGTATCATATGGAATGATAGTAGCCCAAAACCGTATACTTGATTCTGATATCACGCGGCTGGATCCCTCCTCTATGGGAGCAAGTGGAGCGAATTAATAGAAGTTTGGCAGATACAGTGCGCCTGCTGTCTGGTGCAGAAGTTCATCTGGTATGTCACCAGCGTTGTACAGGTTTATTACTGTCCTAGAGTGGCCGTGTAGGTTTTTCAGCTTTCAGTCATGCACCCCTGCCGCCGATTTCAGTCTAGCCCAGTGTCTGTGCAGAGTCCTTACCTTTCAACTCAGGCCCGGTAGATGAGGCGCTCCCACCCTTCGTCGGTGAGAAGTGTTCCTACTTTGGGGTGTTCAGAAGCGAGTATAGGATGCAATAGTCGCGGTGATAGACTTATCATCTATTGGATTATGTTCTATACCAGAGGCGCCTCCAAAGTGATTTGAAGAAAATCGGAGTCACGCTTCTTAAGGCCTGGTCTGCGGTTGGTGTATCATGTCAGTGTTCATTGCAAGATTCTCGCCCCGCGTCTCTTATCTATTTGTTCAAACAGGCGCTAGTTCAGGAGAAGGTGAGAGTCATTATGCTGCGGAGCCATTATGCTATCAGCTATCTGAGCTCAGACACGCCACTTCGACTTTCCATTCCGCCTTCCATTCGTCCGGTCGAGATGACTGATAATGCCATAGTTCTGAAGAAACGTTTTCCAACAAGGCCATGTTATCACCAGCCATCTGGCCTCGCACAACCAGTCTCGTTTCTCCGTATATTTCTCTGGATAGATGATTGCAAAGTATTTCGCACGCTCACAGACATTTTGGTCTATCAGCTGGCTAGGCTTAGACTCACGTACTTGAGTTGGCAGATAATCATACGAAGTGATACATGGTCTTTTTGATCATCCATCATCTCCTGGACCTAAGGTCGGTGTCGATGATGAATATTCGCATGTATGTTTCTCGCTCGGTGCTTTACTCGTGCTTAGCAGGATGGCCTCAACAGATCTTGAAAGAGCGCAAATTCGACGCACGATTTGCAGTCGCATGCGCGCCACGTTGCGATGGTGCAACTAAGCGTGGTCGATGCCTCATTGATAGTTTGACAGATCTACTCGAGGCTTTCATCTTCATCTTCTTGCCATCTTGCTACTTGGTGCAAGTCTGGATTACCGACTTCCAGTGGCGATACAACAGGAGAAGGGTTTGTCTACATAAACCTCATCTAAAATATACTTTGAGACACCATAACTGAAATAGATACGACGGATCCTTGACCAAATATCTCCTCCATGCAGAACACTCGACAGCCATTTCCTACACAGTGCTGCTAGTTGGCACATGCACAAGCTCCTGGAAGACGATCGAATTCATGCTAGTTTCTGCGTCGGATTCGGCCACGAGTTTAGCGTGATATTGTCGAACGCTAAGGATGAGGCGTGGTCCCAGCACAAACATCTGCACGAACAATAAAATTTGCGAAGTACCATTGAGTGTTTCACCTGCTATAGAATCTAGATTCTACAGAAATAATGAGCAGTTATTGCATGTAGATGTCAGTGACATGTTGGCGCACCTTGATCACTGGAGAGAGATCAACAAACTGGAAGGAAGAGACACCTGCAAAGCTAGCACATGCGGAACTTGAGCAGGAAACGATAAGCACATTCGCATCACAAGCTCACCTTGCAAAATAAAGCACGTGAGATTTCATGAGCACTCTGAAATACTCCCCGATGGTCGATCCCGCCAATGGGCCAAGTCGTCGCAGGTCACGGAAGTGCTTCGTAGCGATCCAGACTGAAAGACACAGTGTGAGGAGCTCCCAAACAGTGCTGAGCATCCAGATCATTGACAACAGAAGCCGAACATTCCCCTCGAGTTCGTCACCGCACATATGAATGCCAGAGATTATGACTTCCTCTGATATTAGTCCAATGAGCTGTATTCTTCAATTCAACAAGTAAAGCTCACCCCACGCAACCTCATACTTGAGTGCTATGATTGAAATTACTACGCAGGCGATGTTTACAGCTAGGAATATGATAGCAAGGAAGATAAGCATCCTCCTAGATCTCTGATACATGGCATGCAACCGAACAATCATGATGACTTGGATCATATTTCAGTCGAGTCAATATCACCGAGGTATCACGGCTGAGCAACTCACCGCTCAACATGGCAGTTACGACCACCTCTGTCCCATTTGTTGCGTAGTTTATGATGTTGCCTGAAACAGCCGATTAGCGGTCACCCTCGTACTAGGATCAAACGCTCCGACTCACACCTATTGAGTCATTGTGTGGAGCCGAGTCCAACAGTCAAATCGCACTCACCCCTACAAATGAATGTATTCATTGAATAGGAATGAAATGATTGCGGAATACTCACTGCATCTGTCAACGAGAGGAATGTGATGTTTTCTGTGTGTCGCTGGTCAGAAGAATCGAACATGGTGCATATGAGACATACGCAGAATGCTAACACTGATAATTAGAGATGGGCTATCAGTACAGCAACCACTTTTTGACCTCGATTAACATACACAGAATATGGTATTCCAACATAGCGTATCTATAACATTTTGGAGTCAGCACAACCGCCAACCACGCTGTGGTATAAAACGAGGTACGGACGACTAGGTACAGCACGGTCATGAGAGACCAGCGTTGCGTCTGTCACGACTTCATTGTTTTTGTTCTGATATGGGACTCTGTGAC
>MU172426.1:0-54428 GCA_016695485.1 Suillus hirtellus | reverse complement strand
CTATTGTACAGGTTCGCCATATCAGTTGGTTATGTCTTGATCTGATATTCACTTGTGGCTTCGCAGTTGCCGCAGGCCTCGTGGTGGTATACGATTGGGGTGAGTAGCAAAGTGTTCTAAAATTGCTGATATTCTCATGATATTTCCAGTATTAACACTCGGACAAGAGGTAGGTTGGTGCTATCGCCGGAGCAGTCAACTTGCTAACAATGGTTTCATAGATTGACCTCATTTGGGTGAGTCACAGAGTCCCATATCAGAACAAAAACAATGAAGTCGTGACAGACGCAACGCTGGTCTCTCATGACCGTGCTGTACCTAGTCGTCCGTACCTCGTTTTATACCACAGCGTGGTTGGCGGTTGTGCTGACTCCAAAATGTTATAGATACGCTATGTTGGAATACCATATTCTGTGTATGTTAATCGAGGTCAAAAAGTGGTTGCTGTACTGATAGCCCATCTCTAATTATCAGTGTTAGCATTCTGCGTATGTCTCATATGCACCATGTTCGATTCTTCTGACCAGCGACACACAGAAAACATCACATTCCTCTCGTTGACAGATGCAGTGAGTATTCCGCAATCATTTCATTCCTATTCAATGAATACATTCATTTGTAGGGGTGAGTGCGATTTGACTGTTGGACTCGGCTCCACACAATGACTCAATAGGTGTGAGTCGGAGCGTTTGATCCTAGTACGAGGGTGACCGCTAATCGGCTGTTTCAGGCAACATCATAAACTACGCAACAAATGGGACAGAGGTGGTCGTAACTGCCATGTTGAGCGGTGAGTTGCTCAGCCGTGATACCTCGGTGATATTGACTCGACTGAAATATGATCCAAGTCATCATGATTGTTCGGTTGCATGCCATGTATCAGAGATCTAGGAGGATGCTTATCTTCCTTGCTATCATATTCCTAGCTGTAAACATCGCCTGCGTAGTAATTTCAATCATAGCACTCAAGTATGAGGTTGCGTGGGGTGAGCTTTACTTGTTGAATTGAAGAATACAGCTCATTGGACTAATATCAGAGGAAGTCATAATCTCTGGCATTCATATGTGCGGTGACGAACTCGAGGGGAATGTTCGGCTTCTGTTGTCAATGATCTGGATGCTCAGCACTGTTTGGGAGCTCCTCACACTGTGTCTTTCAGTCTGGATCGCTACGAAGCACTTCCGTGACCTGCGACGACTTGGCCCATTGGCGGGATCGACCATCGGGGAGTATTTCAGAGTGCTCATGAAATCTCACGTGCTTTATTTTGCAAGGTGAGCTTGTGATGCGAATGTGCTTATCGTTTCCTGCTCAAGTTCCGCATGTGCTAGCTTTGCAGGTGTCTCTTCCTTCCAGTTTGTTGATCTCTCTCCAGTGATCAAGGTGCGCCAACATGTCACTGACATCTACATGCAATAACTGCTCATTATTTCTGTAGAATCTAGATTCTATAGCAGGTGAAACACTCAATGGTACTTCGCAAATTTTATTGTTCGTGCAGATGTTTGTGCTGGGACCACGCCTCATCCTTAGCGTTCGACAATATCACGCTAAACTCGTGGCCGAATCCGACGCAGAAACTAGCATGAATTCGATCGTCTTCCAGGAGCTTGTGCATGTGCCAACTAGCAGCACTGTGTAGGAAATGGCTGTCGAGTGTTCTGCATGGAGGAGATATTTGGTCAAGGATCCGTCGTATCTATTTCAGTTATGGTGTCTCAAAGTATATTTTAGATGAGGTTTATGTAGACAAACCCTTCTCCTGTTGTATCGCCACTGGAAGTCGGTAATCCAGACTTGCACCAAGTAGCAAGATGGCAAGAAGATGAAGATGAAAGCCTCGAGTAGATCTGTCAAACTATCAATGAGGCATCGACCACGCTTAGTTGCACCATCGCAACGTGGCGCGCATGCGACTGCAAATCGTGCGTCGAATTTGCGCTCTTTCAAGATCTGTTGAGGCCATCCTGCTAAGCACGAGTAAAGCACCGAGCGAGAAACATACATGCGAATATTCATCATCGACACCGACCTTAGGTCCAGGAGATGATGGATGATCAAAAAGACCATGTATCACTTCGTATGATTATCTGCCAACTCAAGTACGTGAGTCTAAGCCTAGCCAGCTGATAGACCAAAATGTCTGTGAGCGTGCGAAATACTTTGCAATCATCTATCCAGAGAAATATACGGAGAAACGAGACTGGTTGTGCGAGGCCAGATGGCTGGTGATAACATGGCCTTGTTGGAAAACGTTTCTTCAGAACTATGGCATTATCAGTCATCTCGACCGGACGAATGGAAGGCGGAATGGAAAGTCGAAGTGGCGTGTCTGAGCTCAGATAGCTGATAGCATAATGGCTCCGCAGCATAATGACTCTCACCTTCTCCTGAACTAGCGCCTGTTTGAACAAATAGATAAGAGACGCGGGGCGAGAATCTTGCAATGAACACTGACATGATACACCAACCGCAGACCAGGCCTTAAGAAGCGTGACTCCGATTTTCTTCAAATCACTTTGGAGGCGCCTCTGGTATAGAACATAATCCAATAGATGATAAGTCTATCACCGCGACTATTGCATCCTATACTCGCTTCTGAACACCCCAAAGTAGGAACACTTCTCACCGACGAAGGGTGGGAGCGCCTCATCTACCGGGCCTGAGTTGAAAGGTAAGGACTCTGCACAGACACTGGGCTAGACTGAAATCGGCGGCAGGGGTGCATGACTGAAAGCTGAAAAACCTACACGGCCACTCTAGGACAGTAATAAACCTGTACAACGCTGGTGACATACCAGATGAACTTCTGCACCAGACAGCAGGCGCACTGTATCTGCCAAACTTCTATTAATTCGCTCCACTTGCTCCCATAGAGGAGGGATCCAGCCGCGTGATATCAGAATCAAGTATACGGTTTTGGGCTACTATCATTCCATATGATACATGAAGATAAGAATCATTTTTTTGCAACGACAAGGTTGGCAAGAAATGATTCTTATCTTTATGTCTAGCTTCATCTCTGGTGCGACTGAAGAGGTTGGGCTGTGCCTACAGAGTTGGCTCTAGGAAAGACACGAGTGTGGAGAAAATGGCTGTGGCTGTGCGAACTAGGTGCCGGTTCCTTCCGCAGGCTGCAAGACCCCTGGAACCGGGTCCGGTACTGAGATACTTATCTACCAATGACAAAGCGTATTCGTCACTCAGCGGAGCCGGGGACTTGGACCACTCATATATTCATCATTGACACCAACCTTAGGGCTAAGCGCTAAGCGCTAATGGATGATCGATGATCACAAAGACAATGCATCGCTTCACGTGGTTATCTGCTGGGCTGGGTACGTGAGTAGTGGTGGGTCTAAGCCTAACAGCTGGTCATCTGTTATTGCATTCATGGATCACTTTCCTGCTCGTTTCCGGCACAGCCCTACCATAATCGCAAAACATTCGAGCGGCCCCTTCTGGCTCCCTCTCTGGCACTAGTGTTCGTCGCACGAAAGACCCTAACGTGGCACTGGGCAATTTGGCGCTTTGTCCGTTGATGCTGCTTTGAAACAGTTGGCTGATGTTCGTGTGCCCCCAGACTGTCACGGTGTGCGTAGCCTGTTGTCAATACTGTGTGCGCATCTTGCTGACGTTTGTGATGTTGAAGTGGCGCTCCGTCTGCTCGCTCGGCTGCCCTGTCTCTCTACCATGTATGGATAGCGAAATTCTGTAGTCAACTCCTAGTCTTGGGGCCTTGGTCTGCTGCCCGCGTGGCCTTTCTATTGACATGTTATCAAATGTTTGCCAGCACAAGGTCGTCCCGTCACGGTCGTCCATTCTTTTTCTCATGCTAAGACCGCCTATGGATTGGTGGTTCACATTTGGGAACGCCTTTTGTTTCTGCAGTCAGCCGGCTTTCAAATCATTAGCGTTCATTTCCCAAGCGACGACAAGATCATGGCGGAATGAAAGGGGCCTGCTATACATGTATAGTTTTGAAACCACATTCACCCCGGCGCTGCGGAGCATGTTAACCTGACCCCACTTACAGCTCGAGCTTATGTCTTGATTTTTCTGTTAGTTAACTGCTATTTTCTCATGACCTATACTACTACATCGTGACATTTGTGTACGTGGAAGCGAGTGACCAAGGCTAAACTGGAACAATGAAGCATATTGCTGTAGAATCGTGCAAATGATCGTTGCAGAGGAGGCCTAAAATTGTTCGTGAAACCCTTTACTGATGAGTCAGAATAGATGTGACTAGGTTCGGAACATCAAACAAGAGTCTATAATGGCGAAGAGCCAAAGTTAGCAGTTGGTATACTGGGAAGTGTTCACGTACACCACATCTCAGACAGTCTTGTCTGTTCGGGAATGGTGTAAAGCCATCTTACTCCAGAATCAAACATTACCAGGTATCCAATTGTCCATGTCACTCCAAACTTTTTGTTGTATCTTTCTCCACGTAGCTCGTTTTGACTGGATGCAATCCGAGCACCAGCCCACCTCCCCCCACGGAATGTCGATCAATGCCTGGGCACCGCACACTGAATCGAACAGAAATTTTGTGTACAGCCCAGAGTCATGGACACGTTTATCCCAAGTAGCCTGTTGCTTGCCGGATTTAAAGGAACATGAATGTGTTTCTGACACAGATCAAGAAAAGAATACGAGTCAGAAGTTTTAACTGAATAGGAAGTAGTAATACAGCAGTACCTTGCGGTGCAAAAGACTTCTTCTTTTTCTTGGAGGAAAACACGTCGGCCTTTGGCGCACAATTGTGCTGACAAGACGACATGCCAATTCGCACAGCGATCTCTGACCAGGTGGTAACCAACAGTTCTCTCATGAGCTCCACACATTTCTGGTCTGCATGGCCAATCTGTTTGAGCCCTGGCAGACCAATCCGACGAGTCCTGGCAAGCTCGTACAAAGCACACTTCACAATGCTATTTACTTCACATGAGCGTGAAAGGACAACAATTTCCACAGCATTTTGCATCGGCTCGGGGGTCAAATCCGCCAGAGAGGATGGACATGTTTGCCCAAGAACTCGAGCTGCCCAGACACGATATGTTTCAAAGCGCAAGGCAGTCGCAGCACGGAGAACAGGGGCGACAACTGAGAATGGGGGAGGTTGAAAGTGATACTCGCTAAAGATAATCAGACTGATTCATGCAAAAGATAATAATGGGTGTTACGTTGGGTTATCATCAAATTTCAAGAGAGCCACGAGGTCGTCTGCCGTAGTAATATTACCGAGGTGGTACACCGTCGCTTTGCCATCATTTTCTACCCGTACACCATTGTCGAGGAAATCATCTTTGAGGTCATGTTGAAGAAGCTGTGCGAAGAATGATGGCTTGGTGACTAGCCTCGAACGATGAAGCTTGAACAGCACCCCATCAACCTCGATGACAGTATTGGCATCCAAGATGTAAAAATCTTCATGTTTTTGGGCACTAGCACATTCAGATCTAGCCCGCTTGAGTGGACGTCCTTGATCAGTATCATTGCCGGTTGTTCCAGGGGGCTTCCTCTTTTCCTTATGTTTGCCATAGCTCTTCGCATCGTCCTTGTCTGTGCATGGGGAAGTTTTCTGAGGAACCGTTGATGCCTGTTCCATGCCAATACTGTTTATCTGCGAGTTTAACAGTGGTGGATTGGAGGGTGAAGGATCATGCGCAGATAGGCCTGTCTCCTGATCCAGTTGAATAGGAGATTGAGCCTCTTTGATTTGACCTGTGCTTTCATGCGAAGCTACACAAACCTGCATCGATTCAGGTAGCTCAGTGCTATGAAGAGTGGAGGATTGGTTGATGAAATCTGCCTTAAGAAGGGATTGTACACTGCTTGAATCGAGGGGCTTGCCGAACATACTAATACCATCTTCATTGGCACTGTTACTGGATTGAGAGAAGAAGGCCATGACCAGTAGCTATATCTCTACATGAGACTTTTAAATGTTTAGTGAAAAGAGATTAAATGCAACTTACGAGCAGAATTCAAAGTTAGCTGTGCAGTTGGTACCTAGTAATGCTGAGTTTAGAATGACGTCGATGATGATATTACGTCAGATCATCCATCGCTTTTTCAAACGTTGACGCGACGCGACTGGACCATGACAGCACTCTAGTACCGTTTGAAGTAAAAATAAACTCACAGCTTTCTCATCCTCTCAGGAACATGGCACCGCAGCTCAATGAGGTCCGTACTAGCCCATTTCCCACTGATTCCTCCCTACACCATCCATGTCTCCCTACACCTCCTTCGCAGTTGCAGGCGCAGGCCCCACAATCGGTGGCCGTATCGTGAAGGCAAGTTTCAACCATATCAATTGATACTTCCTCACGTTTATCTGACTGTTTCACAGGCTTTGGTTGAGCAAGGCGCTTCAGTAGTTGCTCTTATTCGACCGTCGAGTGCATCGATATCGAGCCCACTTCTCGAGGGCGCCAAGATTGCCACGGCTGACTATGCTGACGTCAAAGCAGTCGCCTCCATTCTCCGCGAGAATAAAACGCAGGTCGTCATTTCTGCATTGGCATATGGCGCGTTGTCTTCGCAGTCTACTCTCGCAGATGCTGCCAAGGAAGCCGGTGTCAAACTTTTCGTTCCATCTGAGTTTGGTATGCCTACAGAGGGAGGGAAGGCTGCTCACACGGTCACCAAATCACAATTTGCTGGTGAGACTTTCTGGTGCCTGGTTTGTAAGTTGTTGAACGCTCACGATATTGTAGACTATCTGAAGTCATTGGGCATTCCTTCATTGCGTATATACGTAAATGCTCGTTATCCTATATATCCGGCAGAGCTAGTAACACCTTTTGACATAGACCGGGATGTTCATGGAGTTCATTCCACAGTTCACTGGAGTTGATCTCGGGAAGTTCTTGGTCCTGGGCAAGGGTGATGCATCATTTTCTACCACTGCCTTGGATGATGTTGCAGGTATTGTGATGATCCTTTTTAGTGATCATAGTAACTTACGAGGCAATCTAGGTTTTACCGCTCACGTTCTTACAACACTCCCGCCGGCCAAACTCCATGATACTTCGTTCCGCGTCGAGGGAGAACGCACATCCTTCAATAAAGTTGGCGCCCTGTATACTGCATCCAAAAACATTACAGTAGAGCATGTCACCTCCCTTCCCGAAGGATACGTCAAGCAGACTCTTTTGCAAGGCTTATTTGAGCAGGGCCGGGGCAGCTCCGGTTGGGACAATTACGCCGACAAGGACGTCCCGGAGAACGCTAATAGCGGTAATGCAGCCTGGCCTGGGCACCAGTGGAAGACTGTCAGGGAGGTGTTGGAATTGTAGGCCTCACAGCAGCTGCTAGTTCATCTGCATTTCAAGTCGTTGTATCACGAGTTCTCTCCAGTCTAGATTGCGCTCCAGCGTCTCTACGTTCAGTCGTCTTTACGTTCAACCGTTCGACGTACATCCATTCTCTAAATAATAATTATCCAGTGCGCATGACTTGCGAGAAGATACGAGTATGCCTAAAGACTGTACGCTAGTTGGCCACCACACCCCCACTCTGCTGTGCGCATTGGTCACCCAAATAGGATGGTATCTGTAACTGCTGAATTTGGCTTGGTAGATCCGCAAACTGCATCAGCAGCCCTGCAGCCATGTGCCAGCCAATGTGACAGTGGAACGCCCAGAGCCCTGGGTTGTCAATGATGAAGCGGATGACGATCCAGCCGAAGCCGGGAAGAGTCAATGTGTCGCGTCTCGGCGGGTTGATTGTATTGAGTTGTGACACCCCAGATATGTAGCTGCCATCACCTTCACCAAGAATCCAAAATACGTGCCCATGAAGATGGAATCTACACAGGGTGTCAGTCAAAGAGACTGGGACTGGTGTATAACCAATGGCACATACGGGTGGCTAGCATCATCGTAGTTGTTCAGGATTAAGTCAAAGACAGTGATATCATCGTTGACGACAACGAGTTGGTTTGAGTCGAAGGTAGTCTGAATCCCGGCCTTTGACATCTGCAGCAAGGTAGGATTTGTAGTATCGGCCAGCCAACTCGTACTGTTCATGAATGCCAGTGTTTGCGTTCCGCCAGATTGAGTTGTTTGCTGAAAAGACATGAAGATTTGAACAGCATCTGTGCTGTTGGGTGGGTCCATGGCAATTTGTGGTACGATCATTGTGCTGTTGAGGTCGAGACAAAGGGCGGGGATTGCGTCCGACCAATCCTGGGTGTTCGGTGTCGTTGGCGAGGCACCGTATGTCATCGTAGCCAGCACCATCGTGTTGAGGTTGGGATTGCTGAGTTTGTAGCAAGAACTCTGCATCTCTCCACGTACATTGTACGATCCTGCCGTTTGATTTGTCGTCAGGATAACAGAGTAGCGCTGTGCGACGTGTATAGGGACGCGGTGCACGTTCACAGGTTCAAGAGATATCCCATCTGCTTCAACAACGCTCAGCACGTGCGAGTCTACGCTAAACATGAACTCTGTCAGTGTGCCCATATTGATGAGACGGAGCCGATAGCTCAAATTTGGTTCAAAATCAAATGAGGAACCGTTCATCTTGCCGTTGATGAGACCGCTGTCCGGAGGAGGTTCTGCTCCAGGATTGACTCCACCATAGTTAGAGCCATCAATCCCAGCGGAGCTCAAGTACTGAGTGAGCAATCCGGAAGACATCACATCATACCAATCTAAAAAAGAGCTTCCCTGAGAATACAGACAAAAACAAAATAATGATACGAACCTGAAAGTATGACGAGCACGTCACGGTCATATTGGCCAAAAATAGGCTCACTAGGAGAGTGAATCACAAGGGGTCCGTAAATGCCGTCTGTGTACCTTGTTTTATTTGCGTGAGTCTCAAAAAAGAAATCGCCATGTGCTGCAGATGCTTACTGTGTAGACGCATGAGCATGATACCAGAATGTGCCGTACTGGCTCGGATCAATGGTGAAACGATAGGCTAAATAAATTAGACTCGTGGAACGTGGTCACAAGAAGCAAACTCACTGAAATTCATTCCCGGAGGAATAGGGCACTGAGTGATACCGTTGGTGCCATCCATGTAGTTGGTCCCATTTTGAAGTTGACCATGCCAATGGATAGTGGTGCCGTTGGGTAATTGATTGAAAACGTTAACCACAAGCTCATCACCGCTGTTCACCTCAATAAGAGGGCCAGGGAATTGGTCTGAAATTCCGAAGTCAGTGGGATCATCATCATGCATGGAGTAACGCAGCGTACTGTTCACCACTAACATAGTTCTCTCGAAACCATCGGGTGAACCTGTTGCTTCAGATATGACGAATTCGTAGTATCTGGTTGTCGTTATATTCGTGACAACAAAATTCTGATCCAGGAGAAACGAGGAGTTTGTCGTGACGTAGCTCGTATTCGACGTCTTCTTCAGTCCCAATCCGAGCCCTAAACCAAGAGCCAAAGCAAGCACGACCACAATGGCGCCAGCTATGCCAGTGATTACGAATAACTTTCGACGACCTATTGAAAACTCTAGTTGAATTCAAATCAAACAGGTGTGACGCAAGTCCACGAACCACTTCGCCTGATGGGTGTGATACGGGTCTCTTTTAAAGTCAGACCCTCATGGTCGCCCGAGCTACCCTCCTTTGAGAGCGACAACAGGGTAGACATCGTGAAAGAAGATGTTGTCCCTGAGGCGCTAATCCGCTCTATATGGGCAAGAGACTCGTCGATGCACGTTCGTACGGACTATTGATATGAATTTGACAGGCATGAATTAGTGGTAAAGATATCCATCTGTGGGATTATGAAGGATGACCGATGACCCAATTTATGACGTTCACACGTCCATGCGCACAGTCCATTTGCTATGGTGGGAAGCAAGTAGGAAGATCCAATGTGTCTGCTTGACTTGGAGAAAGGTGGGCGCCGGGCCGGCTGCTCGCTTTCGTGGCGTTTGCCCTTCCTAGTCAACGCACCTGCAAACACGTGAGATCGCGCAAATTACCGGATTCACTTACTTCAACTTCAAGCTTGCTTCAACTCTACCACTAGTTTTCAATACGAATGCACCCTCAATTGAAATATATGTACATCACTGCACAGTGCCAGCATCAACTTATTCATTTCTCTTACCTAGTATCTTCGACTGGCGAGGTCACAGAGATACACCTGAGCAGGTTTGATTACGTCCGCTCATGTGTCTCACTGGCACCCCTTGTGTCTTCTCAATCCCCCGTCAGGTCTGCGTTTTTATCATGCACGGTGGCCCATGGAACGGGCGGATACTTGCTGGTTAGTTCATCTACTAGTGCTCTCGTCGAACACGTCCCAGAGTCATCCACTTGGTCACGTCACCTCTCGTAATACTAGAGCACCTCTTTCAAGGTCAATATCTTTCCAACGCTTTTGACGCATCGACGCATGTGTGACTCATCGTGGAATTGTTACAGGTGTTTTCGCGTTGAATGAAACATGGCCCGGCACTAAGACTCTGACTTCAAGCGCCTCATTATTTGCTATTTGTTCGGGAAACAAACCACCTTCGATGACGAGAGTCACTGTCTCCACCTAATTGCGACCTAGAAGCTGAATTATTCAACAAGGGTTTCCGGAAGTTGGTGAGTAATGATGCGTTCTGTTAGCACATCACTCCGTCGCAATGGACCTGAGATTCCAACAGAATACCATGCACGGATGCCTTACAACCGAGCTGTGTTGAGGCATGACAGTTACTCGTAGCAGATGCCGCCACAGTCTACTTGCTAGATATCTTTGCGGAGATCCGATTAGGTCGAGTTGTCGCATGAGGATCTAGTGAGTAGAAGCAGTTGTTACAGCACGAGAAGGCACTTCAACTTCGTACCAGTTGTCAGATGTATCCGAAATTATGACATGAAAGGGATATGCTGTACCCGCTAGGAGCCATGATTATGGCCTTAGATACCCTGACTTACTAAAGTTCTTACGGTATGTCCGTATTATATTCTCTCAATTAACCTGCGTTGGCCCCATTATTTCATCGGATGGTTCGAGGGCCGCACAAGTATAAAAAGCCTTGCGAATTTGACACATCGACAGGTGTTCACCCTCCTCGATTACGATCATGCAGCTCTCATTTATTTTCACGACACTTATGTCCTTTGTCGCTATTGTTGCGGCATATCCCACACCAAACTTGGGG
Organism: Suillus hirtellus; assembly: GCA_016695485.1. Classification (NCBI taxonomy): domain Eukaryota; kingdom Fungi; phylum Basidiomycota; class Agaricomycetes; order Boletales; family Suillaceae; genus Suillus; species Suillus hirtellus. The sequence continues at coordinate 43,282 of MU172426.1, read as the reverse complement.
ACGAAACGTACTTGTGAGATTCATGTATCAATCTAATTAGTGAGAGTGATACTGACTCGGGTATGCTTGGCAGCTTTGGCTAGACGCGAGGGTCTTAGCTTTGACCTCACTCGCTATTTGAACGCTAGGACGCCTGACGACATTAGTAACCCTCCTAAGTTTAAAGGTCCTGACGATCCTGACGACCCTGACGAACCTAATTACTTTGACTGATGAGTGGCGATGAGCAGTGTGAGGACGTTGAATCGAGAAGTGTGAGGAATGCAGAAGAAAGGTACTGTTGTTTCTTTCTACCTTTTTCTGATACGTGACTTATCACTTTTCAGCTGTACAATAAAGGTGGTCCGTAAGGGGTGTTACAGCGCCCTACAGTTTTTGTTTACGGAATGATTTCTTTGCGCTTCGCTTCCTATCTAAATTCCAGACTCTTCAGAACTTTCGGCCAAGCTTGGCCATGTTTGGAGGGGGGTTCACTCTACGATGTATTTAGTTGTGACCTGTGATATCCGCGCGAGATGGACTGTCGTATGGTGTCACTGGCCATATTCAACAATCAGTCTGAAACTTACAACAACACCGCGCGTTCTCTGCGAACAGTTCGTAAACTCGACCATCCCCCGTTGGACAATTGTATCGGGAACGATGCGAATAAAGCAATAAACTTCCTGGCCTATTACCCTGCAACGTCGAACAGCAGTTTTACATGATACGTGAAAGGTAAATGGCGTCGTGCACGCATTCAAGACTAGGCCTGCTGATCGCAACGCTAATACGACGAAACGTCAATATTTCAAAGCTCAGCATAATTCAATCACTGCGCCTCAGAAAGATATCTCGCTTCACCCCGTCCCTACACCATTCTCTTCACAATCTACCCGTCTCATGCGTCCTTTATCGGACGTACGCAAGCCCCATAGTGCAGACAATTACCTCAAATATGTGGACGAGATAGCTCTACAAAACCCTACAACCCACCGCGTCGACACCGCAGAAAGACTATGTAGTCATTTTAGGGAGGGTTCACTGGAGGATGAGGACGTAAGCCAGAACGAAGTCCCTGAACATAAATTCATCTAATGTATTTTGAAGCGTTGGCGTAGCAGTTGTACGAATCTATTTTTATCTGTCCCTGGCGCTCGTTTCCATTTATACCATGTGAGGGAGAGGACGAACAATGAAGTTAATGTGACTTTAGTATGGAACATAGGTTTGAGTTTTGAATTCCGCATTCAAGTCGAGCTGAGGATCGATTGATACGAGAACATTCGCACCATACTGTCATTTCGCATTTCTGTAGTCAAAATACAGTGATGATCTCACTAGAATCTAAGGACATTTCCACTGGTCCATCTGCATCAGTTTCGGCATTCTACACCTCCGAGTCAGACTCTGCGAGTATAATGTCGAGCCATGCTCGCAAGCGATGTCCAGTATCCTCCGAGTCGCTGTTCTTGACATAGACTCTGAGACAGTAGCAATGATCAAAGAGCTGCTCGAAATTCGTGTCCGTCTAGCGATTATAGAGGACGGTGGTGATGTAGAATACCGAGGGTTTAGTGACGAAGGCTTTGTGAAAGTTAAACCCACCCATCGAGGACACAGATACAGCAGTTGTGAAATATGAACACCACAATCAGCTCGGTAAACAGAGAGTGCGAAAATCGTCTAGCGTCGTACGGAGGGCCAGATGTCGGCGATCGCGAAGGTACAGGGCATATCCGTGAAAGACGTTAAGCAGGACCGCTTAGCGAAGGTCAATCCGAGTTTGAGTGAAAAGCCTAAATAAGAGTCAGGGTCATAAATGGGGCTTGGGCGCTTCAGCTGCACAGCCTATAATACTAGCTGTGAAATAATCACAGGGATGTCACATGTGAATGTACCAGCTGACTTGACCCAAACTCCCATCGTATCTTGGTGTCCAAACATATCATAGTAAGTGATGATTTTGGACTTGGGAGGATGAAGGCTGAAATAGCGATGCACTCGGTACTAGTCGATCCTGAAGATCATGTCTTCATCCATCATTGGGATACAAGAGGCATCGAATATGACGCTCTGCCAGAAATTTGAAGGACACACGGGTTGGGTGACTGGGGCCATACATCTACCAGACGGACAGCGGATGCTGACTTGTTCAAGCGACGGCTCGCTGCGGGTATGGAACTTGAAGAGTGGAAAACAGATAGGAGACGACTGGCGGGACGGAGATAGTGAAGTTCGAACGATAGCGTTGTCTCCGGATGGAATGAAAGTGGTTAGCGGCGGGAGTGTAGATGGCGCAGTGAAGTTGTGGGATATCGACACAGGTAAAGTCATCGCGAAATGGATGGGACATACAAAGGCGGTGTGGTCTGTGTGCTGGAGTCGAGATGGTCAGCGAATGGTGAGCGGATCCTATGATGGAACTGCAAGGCAGTGGGACGTGGAGAACGGAGAGACGATCCTCGGTCCAATCGAGACTGGGCACGAACACGTAGAGGCAGTTGTCTACTCACCAGACATAAGCATGTTCGCGACTGGTGGAGGCACCTTCTCGGTTTCTGATACCGAACACCCAGTGAAAATCTGGGATGCGAAGACAAGCGAGCTTGTCGCAACTCTCAACGGACATACAGATTGGGTGTTTTGCCTGGCTTGGACCCCGGATGGAAAAACGCTTATTTCCGGGTCAGTCGATTCCTCGATTAGGACATGGAATACAACAACCTGGACGCAGCTCGCTGTGCTCGATGGGCACAACAACGCTGTCTATGGCATTGCAATATCCCCAAATGGCCGCATCCTCGCAAGCGCGTCATATGATAACACAGCACGATTGTGGAATCTCAACAACGGCCAGTCCATCAGTTCACCCTTCCACCATGCGAATTTCGTGAACCGCGTGTCCTTTTCAGCAGATGGAAAGCTACTAGCCACTGGCTGCGATAACCATAACGCGTATACATGGGATATTTCTGCAATAGTAAGAGATGCTGGCCTCAACGACCTTCCTTTGGACCAACACGACGAGTCGATGCTCTCTGTACGAAATTGTTCTCATTGCACCTAAAAAAAGCAAGCTCATATATTCTAGGCTGAAGGTACACAACGTCCTGTGACTCCTGTCTGTCAAACAATTGACAGAGTCTCCACTGGAGTACCTCAAGGTTCCACGCAGAAATCCAGCAGCGCAGCTCAAATCCAGTCATCTTCGCAACCCCATCTTGCCGTCTCCACCTCTACCGCACCTCCCGTCGTTGCTAGTACAACTCCGAACATTAATCCTCATGCAAAGATAAAAAGCATCGGGTGTTGGACTCGGCTCTGGCACTCTATCTGTTGTACCTCCCCTGAGTATACCGACGGCCATCATTAATCTTTACCACGATCTCTCACGTCCCATATGTTATCTTATTCCACGAACATATACAATAGAGGTATACCGTTATTTATCGCATGTTTGATGTAATTATCGGGATCTCACGTGGAGCCCCGCACATAGGATTGCTTCTACGAAACGTTTCATCCGTTCATATAATAGGTGGTGGAATCACGCGAGTTGCTTTCACGGAACGTTTCGTCCTTACACATGGTAGATCTTGTTTCTAAACTTCATTATTGGCATACTTACTTGCTGCATGTTTTATAAGGACATGATGTGCGACGTCGAATTTCGGTCGGACTCAGATGTATATTTCTGTCAGTGAGTCACTCCGTCTCACCCACTCAACCTAGGGTTGATGTCCTGAAGGCCGTCGGCATTTTTTTTACTACTCCCTCAAGCCTCAGAGGCATTGACATCGAATGTTCCATTCCTCCTTGTATCGTCGTCTCCTTTGAACTATATCTCACCTCACAGAGAAATATATCAACAAGAGAGAGACGGAGGCCAATTTCCGGACAAATGCTACTGCAGGTAGTTCACGCCCTTCCAATAGCACTGTCACCCGGCAATCCGTTTTCGCAATCGCATGTTGCTGTCTCACTGGCGCCTCCCGTCGTCGGTGATACAACTTCGAGCGCTACTCCTCATGTTACAATAAAATACCCTGCACGCTAGATTCGCTTCTGGCTTTTTACCTGTCGTGCCTCTCCTGAGTATACTGACGAGTTGTCATCAATTTTTAGCATGATTTCTGACTTTCTATGTGTTATCTCTTGATGCAAGTATGGGGACCTCATGTGGAGCCCGCACATAATATTCACACGAATTGCTTTCATGGAACGTTTATGTAATTTAGTCCTTACATATGGAAGATGGTAGATGTCTGGGCTCCAGCTTCATTATCGATATAATTATTTACTGTGTAACTTGTTTTATAAGGACATGATGCGCACCGTCAGATTTCAATCGGACTCGGACATCCATTTCTGTCAGTGAGCTATTTGCCAGGCCAATGTCAGTCAACTTGTAAATGTTGTCCTGAAGGCATTCGCTTTTTGTTTTCAGTGTCCCAGCTCCCTCAGAGGCAATGACATCATCATAGATCCAGATCATGATATGAATCAACACTACACCACTACACCGTTAAATAAAAGACTTATAAATATATCTACGAGCGGTAGGTAACCGTGTAGACAGACGAATTATGGAAATGGTATCATTAGGTCCATTAAACTGACATTCCGCTTCGTAACCGGACATGACTCTCATTCACTGGCGCCTTGGTGCTCACATCTGGGGCCTACTCAAGAGGTACTCATCTTGATACGAATCTGCAGGCTTGTAATCTTCGTTGAGGGGAAGCATGATGCCTGCAACAGCATAGATGATCACAACGGCATACTCCATGAGCATGTCCATTACGAGGTAGATTTGCCATTCGCCCGTCAAAACATTGAATTTTGCCAGATCGCTGGTGTTGGACTCGGTGGTTCCGGTTATCGAGAACGAATCCGAAGAGAACGTGGACAAGACGCTGTAGAGTGTCCGAATGGCCAGGAATGGCAGTGCGATAGAGATGGCCTTCAAGAGCTAAAGATAAGGCGTAAGAAAATAAGTCGAACAGATGATGGCGCTCCGGAAAGCTCACCTGCTTGCGGTATCTCATGACAAAGCCAACTTGGGTCCATACGTAGACGCAAATGCCGACAAGGATGATGTATAGGGCGCAAAAGAGGATCACACCGACCCTGCGCATGGTGTTCCAACCCGAGCTTGAACTGGAACCTGTCTCGTTGGAGATGCCGGTGATGGTAAGGATGAGAGCGATCATGCCGAGGATCTGAAGAAGGCGAAATTGTCTGTTATATCTCGAAAAGCCATCGGGAGTTTGGAACCTATGATAGTGTTCAGCGCGTTCCATCTACGATGACAACTGGATGAACTTACATTGAGTGCAACAGACCCAGCGTGCAGAGTAACAGTGGAGATAGGCCAGATGACTCTAGGGCATAGCCGCCGATGTAAAGTCCAATGTTTGCGGGCGTGATATCCTCAGCTGCAACAAGCAAAGCACCTCCCAATACTCGGACTGAAGGTATAACAGGGTTAAAACTATAACTGCGATAACTTAAACAACTTACTGATGCTAAATACCAACAACAAGACCCAACCATCACCTCGCGACATTCCGTATTTCATCACCAACCTGATGGAAACGAATAGGAAGGGAATATACATTGCGATGGTCACCGCTGCAAGGATGCCCTGAGTGTCGAGAGCCATTTTTCCCGAGAAACTGAAATTGAGGAAGGAGGAAGAAGAAATTGGATATGGAAAATGATGGGATACTAGTTGTCAGACTTGTCTGCCTTTTGTATGAAATCATAGCGGAATCAGTTGGACAGCGGGCAGTGGGCGCTGCCTATGCTGTCTCGTTGTATTCATCTCCAAAAAGGTCAACTTCCTTGGATTTGACAGAAGGCTAGCGGCTGCAAGAGGCTGTGATATCGGAAGCAAAGTTGAAGCGGATGCAGATTCCGAACTTCGTACTGCGCGGAAAGTTGGAGTAATACTGTGCACCGTATCCAGTATTGTCGGTCCTTAATCACAGCCGATCATTAGGTTAACCGTGATTGTACAGCATGCCACATGATATAAACGGTTTAAGGTCACTGAGCTCGACCGACGACGCAAGAACGGATTCAACGTTCAGTACGTACGGTGTTCACTAGTAGACATGTCTACAAGTACGAGGGTGAACATTAGTGCTGTAGGTGACTCGGATGCACGTACGTTGTACGTATGTCGTCCGTACGCATGTAAGTCCGATGATGAGAATAGATTGTGATGGAGGCCTAGCTAGCGTACTGATATAAATAGCGAGTGCTGCCAGGCTGTGCGCAGTATTGAAACTCCGTCACGGCACCAAGTCACATTTCTGCGTGACTTTGGCACCTCCTTCAATGGTGATTGTTTAATGTTTAACGTTATAACCTCTGTCAAAAACTTATGTGCAAGTAGCTAGAAAAACGAGTTTTGTTAAAGTGCCGATTACACAGGAATAGCACTACATTGTACGGTCCATGAGTTACGGCGCGCACAATATGACAGCTAGCATCATATCGACAGGCCAGAATCCATTTTTGTCTTTTGTTTAGTTGTGGAGCTGGCCAAACAAAAGGGTCCTGCCTTAGGCCTGGACTGCGCTCTCATTCGACACTGTCTTTGGACACCATTCTCACCGTGCGTTGGAAACCGCCGTTACATTCCAGCAGCCATGAAGCAACAATGGGTCACTATTTCTGCACAGATGTCATCCAAGTACAAGTCACTAATACAAACCGCCAAACTATCAACGGAGTTCTTCGGCTCTCTCGTCTCACAGTCAGAAATTCTAGAATACAGCTACAGTAATTGTTACTTGACATCTACTGTACAGCTAGTGTTAGACATTAGTATTAATACTCATTGATGCTCCTTCAAGTTTCGACACTCTGCTCCCTTGCTTCGCCTTTCCTCGCCCGACACATCAGTCAATATTGCACAAGTCCAGTGCCATTCTGGGGTATCTCGCCCCGACGAAGTATCGTAATAGGCAGCCTAAGGCAGGACCCTTTTTGTTTGGCCAGCTCCACAACTAAACAAAAGCGGTGAATGAACAAAAATGGATTCTGGCTATCGATATGATGTTAGCTGGATTGGATTGCAACATAGTTCCTTATATTTGATCGTAAATGCACCGACACACAACCAAAATAACAGTGGCTGAACAGCCTTCAAGTTGGCAGTGCAAACAACTGGCACAGACAAGTCGTCGGTTTTTAGGCTCCTATGACGCTAGGTAATCCAAACAGTGTTCGGCACAGTTTCTGAGCCTACTTATCGATTCATCAGCCGAAGATAGGTAACGAATGAAAACAACATATGACCATGTGAAAGCACCGTAATTAGCATGATCGATAGCGAGAACTCATCAGTTCATTGACGTCACTCAACTCAACGAGCTTTGAGCGTCGTCCTCGCCTGCACCCGCGACAGCCAGTCATATCAGCCAACGCCCATGTCAGTTAGGTACGTGGGATCCCAGACTATCAAACAACCACAAGCGTATCTTGCATTTTACATGTCGATGTCAATTAGTGAGAAGTTCCTCTGATGTTCCCGCAAGTAAACATAGCTTATGTGTGGGTACTGCGGATCTGCGTGTATAGGTCTGTATCCGAGTCTATGTATGGATGCATCAATGATAGGGCGTTTGAGCGGAACAATGTCAATTAACCTGACAGTTGGTCGTGGTGATCAAGGATTATAAGGTTTGATAGACATTGAACGGAGCCAGCTTCCCATTGGGTGTTGTTGGGTGTGCCCAATAGAAGGAGGTCAGATGCGCATGAGCAAGATTCTGGCCCATTCTGGTTGCGGCTAGTTCGGGATTCTGCAGGTTATTTCGAGTTGACAACGTTGAAGGCTTGATGTGGAGTGCGAACGCTTTATCGGTTTGACCGTTGTGCCATGATCCGTTACAGGAGATACCAACATGGACTAAATCCGTGAAGTAGCATGTAGCTAACTAGGGTTCAGCATATCTTTTCATACAGTAAAATATACATCTTACGCACGAGCATTAGCGACTCGGAGACGACGAGCTCGTGGAGCAGTTGACTGGTGAGAGGCAGATATGTATGATCTGAGGCCCAATTTTGGAATATGATATGATTGGCCAAGCAGTAAACACGATCATGAGGATGTCACATGCAAAACGTAGCTCGAACCTCCGGTGTACTTAACTCTGACTCCACCTTTGACAAACGCTCGTTGTATCTTGGTACACCAACATTGAGATCTTCTCAGAAACATCGTCGGAGGTGATGAGTTGAACTTTGTTGTAGGATGAAAGCTGAGATGGAGCTGCGCCAAATAGTTGATTGTGTCTTCACCCAGCGAAAGAAGGCAGGAAACAGCCACGATAAAGCCCCGCCAGAAATTTGAAGGACACACCGAATGGGTCCAGGACGTTATAAATTTGCCACGTGGATAACGAATGATGACCCGTTCAAGAGATGGCTCGCTTCGGTTATGAAACTTGAAGAGTGGGGAACAGATAGGAGACGACTTGCGGGACGGGAATAGTGGAGTACGGACCATAGGGTTATACCCGGACGGGAAGAAAGTGCTTAATGATAGTGGAATATTTGAGGTTGGGACATGTAAAGTCATTGCGAGACGGGCGGGGCATACAAAAACAGTGAGGTCTGCGTGTTGGGGTCGAGATGGCCGGAAAATAGTGTCCAATCGAGACTGGGCACGAGGTAGAGGCAGTTGTCTACTCACCAGACGTGATCATGTTCGCGACTGCTGGATGCACCTTCACGATTGCTGATACCAGGGTGCACTCGGACAAAATCTGGGATGCAAAGACTGGCAAGGAGCTCGTCGCCATCTCAAACTTAAAAGACACACCGGTTGTGTGAAGTGGCCAATTGGACTCCATGCAACATATTTGCATATGTTTGTGCTCACAAAAATGTTTTCTCCATCCTGGGTGGAGTTGACGTAATGCACTGTTAGGCTTTGGTGTTGCGGCTGTGAGCAACACTACGGCGAATCAGAATCATCGTCTTCTGTTATCGTAACGCTACCATACCTCCTGCAGGCACTGTATTTCTCGAAGGTGCTCAAACACCTATTTAGCAGGCGAAACCGACGTTTCAACTGTGGAGGGGGTGATAATAACCTCCTTCAACCGTAATCAATTTCGGATGCCTCGAGCAAGCGATCACTAATCTGGCGATGCTGTCCGGCTGAACAACTGTGCAGTTTTTAACATTATATCTTACATTCTGAACATCTCATCCAGCTCTCATTCTCGGAGGCTAAGGCTTACAACTCGAACACAGTCCAGACAGGCTCAAACGAATCATATGAAAGTCAGAGAACGATGAACATTGAACCTAACTACAAAGAACATAGGTTGAAGCAAACGAAATATGGACCAGGCACAGTAGTTAGTTCAGTGTCCGAACCCGGTCCAGACGGTTCATGAATTGGACACCAGCAACTTCATTTGTGGAGTGCCGATTGCGTCGGAAGGGAAATACCAGCATTCTATCAAATTCAGAAGGTGCGCCTTTCTAAACGCAACGCCTCAGGCACCACAGAGGTTGTCACTCACCGCCTCTTGTTCACCATGATCTCCTACAAAAGGCAGGCAAACATCTCATCTTTTCCCTTACTTTTATCCCTCCTTCTTTGACCCCAGCAAACATGGCTCTCAACTCTCAGGGAATCCTTGCAGCGGTGACCATCGCAATGTATATTCCCTTCCTATTCGTTTCCATCAGGTTGGTGATGAAATACGGAATGTCGCGAGGTGATGGTTGGGTCTTGTTGTTGGTATTTAGCATCAGTAAGTTGTTCAATTTATTGTAGTCATAGTTTTAACCTTGTTACATCTTCAGTCCGGGTATTGGGTGGTTCTTTGCTTGTCGCAGCTGAGGATATCACTCCTGCAAACACTTCATTTTACATCGGCGGCTATGCCCTAGAGTCATCTGGCCTATCCCCACTGTTGCTTTGCACGCTGGGTCTGTTGCACTCGATGTAAGTTGATGCAGTTGTCATTGTAGATGGAATGCGCTGAACACTATTCTAGGTTCCAAACACCCGATGGCTTTTCGAGATATAACAGACAATTCCGCCCTCTTCAGCTTCTTGGAACGGTCGCTCTCATCCTTGTCATCGTCGGTATCTCCGAAGCGTCAAGTTCCAGCCCAAGCTCGAGTGCAAACACCATGCGCAGGGCTGGTGTCATCCTCTTTTGTGTCTTATACATTATCCTTGTCGGCATTTGCATCTTTCTATGGACACGAATCCATTTTGTTTTGAGATATCGCAAGCAGGTGAGCTTTCCGGAGCATCGTCATCTATTCGACTCATTTTCTGACGCCTTATCTTTAGCTCTTGAAGGCTGTCTCCATCGCACTGCCATTCCTGGCCATTCGGACGCTCTACAGCGTCCTGTCCACGTTCTCTTCGAGTTCGTTCTCGATAACCGGAACTACCCAGCCCAACACTAGCGATCTGGCAAAATTCAATATCTTGACGGGCGAATGGCAAATCTACCTCGTAATGGACATGCTCATGGAGTATGCCATTGTGATCATCTATTCTGTTGCAGGCATCGTACTTCCCCTCAACGAAGATTACAAGTCTGCAGATTCGTATCAAGATGAGTACCCCTTGAGCAGGCCTCAGATGTCAGCACCGAGGCGCCAGTGAATGAGAGTCATGTCCAGTAACGAAGCGGTTAATGGATTTCATAATACCATCCTCATGATACATCTGTTTGCGGGCTCACTCACCACCCGTAAATATGAATATGATAAACGTAACCGCGGCTCTCAGTTGAATTAGCGCTGATACAGACGCACTTTTACCAGCCATGTATCTAGGCACATACAAGTACCTTATGTCGATGAATGGGATACTTACACACGTCATGCAGTTCAAAACTTGTCCGATATTTTATTTGACTTCAATTCACATTTAATTACCTGTCGACATGACACTTCGCTTTTGGGCCTCAGGCTCGTGAACGGATCAATGTAATGTTAGCTAAAGCACCACTTCCAAAGTTCAATCAGACATTCATTGAACTTCAACAATTGTTATGCGTGATTATCAACATCGATGACGTCTACGTACGCGCGCGGGCGCCGACTAGCTGTAATCCAAAAATGCCACATTCATTGTCTCAATGGATGTCAGGCCGTCACGCCTGGCCATCTTCAAGACACCTCCGCGATCCGGACTGTTTGGAAGCCACACTGCCTTCATTGCGAACCACCGCTAAAGCCATGTAGCAATATTCACGCGTAATGTTGTATCAAAGCTTGCAAAGAAAGATGGAACACCAAGGTGACTATTATCATTGATTGCAAAATTTCTGGTGGTAGGAGACACGGTAAGATGTACGTCTTGCGCACCAAATAAGTAGCGAGCATTGGCGACTTGGAGATGACGGGAGTAGTCCATGAGTGAATCATTGAACTTGATCATGCGCGGCCCAGCTATGATCACAGCTTCCCCCAATCAGCAATGATGGATATACAATTTCCCCTTGTTTCTGCAATAAAGCAGGAGCCTACATGTATGATACTGGTCACGTTGGGTAATACGCGAACCGTCGTATCAGGCATACAATCTCTTCGTGTACCTGGAGAAAAAATCAGCGACACATTGCAATGGGATGTCATCATTACTCACGAATGCAACCCATGGACACCCCCCTCCACCTGAGCACTCGGCGTCCTTACTTCGAATCTAACACGACCCTCCTTCACACCTGCCTGCAGCTCTGAAACACTGCGAACGCCAATATCCTGGAGACTGTGCTGGACGCCGACGTGTAGGTATGGAACAAATGCCTTGACGCTGCCCTTGTCTTGGACGTCACCTGACACACCCTGAGCGACTTTGACAGCGGAGGACTCGGAGAAATAGCGCGACGTGGCGGCATTCTCGTGTGGCTTGCTCGAAAGGCGCGGAGTGTGCTTCGTGGAACCAGGCTTGCCATTGGCCTGACCAGACGCGCCAGGTCTACCCTGCTCCATAGCCTCGAGACTACCCATGCCTCGGTAGGACTTCACACGCTTCCCATCGTGGTAAAAGTACTCTCCCGGAGCTTCTGTGGTGCCTGCAAGAAGCCCTCCCATCATCACAGCGCTCGCACCAAGCGAGAGTGCCTTGACAATGTGCCCGATATTGCTGATACCACCGTCTGCAATCACCGGGATACCGAACTTGGATGCAAACTCGGCAACAGCAAACACAGCTGTGGCCTGTGGACGACCAACAGCCATGACCTCCTGCGTGATGCAAATGGAGCCGCTACCCATGCCGACGCGAAGAGCGTCTGCCCCAGCAGCGATGAGGCTAGCAGCTTGCTCACGAGTGACGACATTGCCTGCGATGACCTCGAGCTTGGGGAACGTCTGCTTGATCCATTGAATCATGTCAATCTGAAAGATGGAGTTGCCCTGCGATGAGTCAAGTACGACAATATCAAGACCAGCCTCGACGAGAAGCTTGAGGCGCTCTTTGTCGCTGGGTCGTGTGCCGACTGCAGCTGCAGCATATAGCTGCTTGCTGTTAGGGTCCTTACTAGCAAGTGGGTAGTTTTGATTTTTGAGGAGGTCAGAGCGGGCAAGGAGAGAGGTAAGACGGCCTTGGTCATCGACAATGGGGAGTTTGCCCTTTTTGGAAGAACGGAGGATCTCGTTGGCCTCTGCGAGCGTGACACCCTGGGGAGCAGTGACAAGAGACTTGGTCATGACCTCACTGAGGAGTGTCTGATGCGACTCAAATTGTACGTCACGTGAGGTCACGATACCAACAAGTTTGGCTCCCAGGTGTCCAGTTTCTAAAGAATTCGCATTAGTTTTTGATCACACGAACACGATAAACAAAATGAAAGGTCAGATGGCCAAAGAAGATGATATCCGCAGACCACAGGTGAAACCCGTTACTCGGAAGAACGAAGGTTATTGGTAAATGTATTCATCAAGGAGACGCAGGTGAAACACGCAACGCACCTGTAATAGGAATACCACAGAAACCAAGACGTGCCTTGATATCAAAAACATCTGCAACCGTGTGATTTGGAGAGAAGACGACAGGATCCGCGATGAAACCATTCTCATGCCTTTTGACGGCTCGAACCATAGCCGCTTGAGATTCGGGAGACTGATTATGATGAATGACACCGATGCCACCCAGCAGCGCGAGACTGATGGCCATGTCAGTCTCTGTAACGGTATCCATAGGACTACTCATGAATGGGGTTCTGAGAACGACATTACGAGTGATCTTGGTATCAGTGATCACATCAGAAGCAGGGAAATCGATCTTCCCGGGAAGCATAAGAAAGTCGTTATAAGTGAGACCGCCATGGATGCGAGAATCCATTAGATCCTCGACGGAGAGACCGTCTAAGCATTGGTAAGATGCTAGATGGGCGACGGCGTCTGAGGAAGATAGGACAGTTGCTGTCGATTGGGCAGGCATTTTCAAATCGTGGAAGTCGGCGAAGCCTGTAAAAAAACGCGTGACGCTTATATAAGCGAAAACCCCTAGGATTGGCCCTTGGCATGAGCGTTGTTCTCAGCAGCTTGTTCGTGAGGCGCGCGAGTAAGCATCACATGTATAGACTCATTTGATGCTATATCACATTGAATGCCATGATCAGATTAATATTTGGGTGCGTAGTACAACATTAAAGGCAAGGCGTTAGTTATACAGTCTAGGAAATCATCACGTGATCAGACAAGTTTTAGACCTGTAACGATGATCATACCATGGACACGGCGAGCAAGAGGCGGGCTCACCCTTTCCTCTTATTGGCAGCTGATCAACCCACCATCAATACCTCCATTCTCGACTATACAGCAATCTGCACAGTGGCAATTTTGAATGACCTCCACAGTGCGGTATTCGGAACAGTGAAACAAATGCATTGCCGCTGTTATAACCCGCAAGGTTTCCGCACTCATACTGTCCTGCAAATATCTTTCAGTCGAGCGAACTTAGTATCATTGAATCTCATCAAGTGACATCGATAGATTATCACCAGAGACTACTGCAAGTAGAGGAACATCTTGAAGCGTCCTAGAACTAATGGTTCTAATCATGCTTATCTGAACCTTTTGATGCCTCCTGTCGAAAAAGTGATACAGCCTTGAAGTGTGTAAGAGTCGTGCTAAGCCAGTGAGTTACATCGCATTGGTAGCGAGATGCAGACGCTGCTCGACACTGAGGTGTTTGCGACCCACTGGCATTTTCTTCCGTCTATCTTCCAATGCCCGCCTCCCACTGGTGGGAAAGGAAATGTCTTTTTCAAATTTTCAAATTATCAGTATACAAGGCCCCCGCCACCCATCCTAACAGTATCCAAAACGGCCCTCACCAGTTCATTCCATAACTGTCTCACAATCAAATCGCCACGCGCTTCCAATAATCTCCTCCGTAGCAAGTCCGCAGGTGTCTCTAAGCGCTGCCGTCTCCGAAGGATCAAAGACAGTAGGGGAATTAGGAAGAACAAAACCGATAGAGTGGCTATTCTGTTTGCGGTGAAATAGTGGTTGAAATAAGATCGAATGAATGCTAGGGAGGTTGGGGGCTGTGCAGTCGCGAGATTGTGGTCGGCTGGAGGAAGGTGGGAGATGCGAACGGCACTGGCACTTGAACTTCCTTGTATGCTTTGGTTGTGGTGGTGGCGAGGGGATCTAGTTACCGTGACGTCTGAAACTGCAGAGGTGGAAGATGCAGATTGTTGGCGGGTAAGTTTTGGACGAGGTGATGCTGGGACTGCGGTGCGGGTGGATGTGGATAGAGAGGAGGAGGAAGATGCCGAGGATAGAGAATGGAGTGGAGGTGTTGGTATAGGGGAGGGAGGAGGCTCGTGTTTTGGCGTCTCCCGCTTTGTACTCTAGCGCTTGAGCATGTTGAGTCTCAAGAGCCAAAAAAAGTTCCTGGAAATATCGTGTTCAGTACAACACAAGAATCATAAACTTAAACTCAAGCGTCTTTGGTTGGACGAGAGCTCATTCTCGTATGACAGAAATTTTTTGACGTATTCCCACTCGCCCAAACGAGGCAAGACATGCAAAAAGTAGAGTTCCAGAACTTTGTGATACGGTTCCTTCCGCACCAAGTCATCATCACACTCATAGCATCCAGCATCAAGATAGATTGTCCAAATATTGGTCGCGAGATCACAGAGGACTGGTTGTCGAAACGTGGGCAATACGATTTCGTACCTTCCACAGATGAGACAAGAGTAGGGATTCTCGGAGTGGCTGTGGTAAATCAACGAGGTCTGGAGTAGAAGAGAAGACGGTGGTCTCAAGGGTGATGCGAAGGATGTCCCGCTTTCTCCGGTGGACATCTAGGGGATCAGGCGAGGGCGCGAGGGGAGGTGGGAGGAGCGCGAATGCAGCGCTTAATCATAATGTGAACGTGATTGCGACGTCTCGGTGAAGGAATGCTCTCGCCGCACGCTTGTACAGTGATTGTAGTGTTGCCTCCGTCGTCGACGAACTTTTGCTGGTCGGTTTATAAAGTAGCTTGTCCGACGTCGAGACAGTCGCCGTTGCCATCGTTGTCGTAGCGGTCGGCATTGGCGGTCTGCCCGAAATCAGGGTTAGGGTCTGGTCAAGCTAACACTAAGTGGAAATCGCTCCGTTCTTCCAATATGTAGATGTAGATATAGCCCTTTGCAGGAAGATTAACGGCGGACATAGCGCTTGACCAACAAAACGATTCACTCTGCAGTGCATATAATGGTGACCTGTCCCGACATCAATCATCAATCAGCCCTCACAGAACCGCAGACTGCACGCTATGTCCGCCGTTAATCCTCCTGCAAAGGGCTATATAGGCTACCAGTGCAACTCATACTCTCAGCGTGTAGAGAGGATCCTGTTGCAGAGGGATCGCCACGGAAGATCTGTAGTTTTTGTTCTTCGTCTGGTTCGCCTGAGCGGCAGCACCATCGTGGAGGAATGCATGATGTTGACATGACGTGGAAAGTAAGCAATCTACAGAACCAATACTATACATAAGGGATCACATTCTCAAGAAATCGTGCGTGAGCATGCAACTTCTAAGCCCAATAGTCTAAATTGGTGTCGAATTATATGACGATGCAAGCGTTCGGGCGCCTGAATCTGGTACAAGTACTAGAATAGTATAGTCGGGAGATAGACGAGATTGTGATATTAATATGATGAGTTAGATATCGAGTATTATTCTAAATTTCCACTACTTCTTGCTAAGTGCTTGAAGCTGGACGAACTCGTAATAATCTCCTCTCCGCGCAAGAAGTTCGTCATGGGTTCCGGATTCGCTGACTCTGCCTTCCTTGACAAAATGTCTGTGAAGTAGTGAAAAAATGTTTCGGAGTGACGATGGTCTCGATTGACTCACATGCAATCAGCGTTCTGGATAGTCGAAAGGCGGTGAGCGATAGCAATTGTGGTGCGACCTTTGGCAGCTTTGTCAAGAGCTTCTTGTACTACCTTTTCTGAGTTCGAATCAAGGGCTGATGTAGCTTCATCGAGCAGAAGAACTTTCGGGTTCCGAAGCAGTGCGCGAGCGATTGCTATACGTTCTGCATCATGCTTTCAGCGCACAAAGAAAGATGTTTTGCCATGAATGATACACACGTTTCTGACCTCCAGACAGTTGGGATCCCTTGCCACCGACTTCGGTATTGAACCCGCTAACATTATCATGTCAGTAAGCCTCAGATTTTCGTGGTATTAATGTCTTACTCTGGAAGTGATTGAACAAACTCCAGTATATTGGCATCACGGCAGGCAGCCTCGATCTCTTCTTGTGTGACCTCAGATTCTGGTCTGGCGGCACCGAGCAAGATATTGAAGCGAATAGTTCCTGCGTACAAAGTCTGCAAGGCAAGCAGTCAGCTTTCTCTACCAAGAGATCAATATCATGACCGTATTTACAGGTTCTTGTGACACAAGTGAAATCTGCTGCCGATATGCTTGGATGTTATATTCATCAATAAGCTCTCCATCGAGCGAGATCTGTCCGGAAAGCGGATCGTAAAAACGCTCTAGTAATTGGATGCTGAATGGACTCTTAGCAGCCTGTCTGAATACAGTACGATGGCGGGACTTACACCGTGCTTTTACCGCAACCGCTAGAGCCGACTAAGGCAACATAGGTTCCGGGTTCGACGGTAAGCGTGAGGCCACGAAGAACTCGGGTTCTGGGACGGGTAGGATAACTAAAATGAACGTTCTCCAGCTGTATGTGACCCTTGATAGTCTTGCTCGGAATACTTTTGCCTTCACTTGACTCTGCATCAATCGCAGGAGTTGAATCGAGGAGCCTGATAGTTGCGTCGGCAGCCCCTTTGGCCGATGAAATGTCGGGCACAAAGGCAAAGATATTACCAGCCTGCATTGAGGAAAACACCGTGCTCTGCCAATGCATTGTTCATTTCAATAATGTCCGGAGGTCAACAAGATAACCTTACCACTAAAGTAATGAAGAATGATTGTGTGGATACCTCCAGCTGCGAAACGAGTGTCGCGCCATACCAAACGACTAGAGAAATCACCCAGAAACCCATGGCCTGAGCGAGTGCATACAGCAAGTTACTCCAGAGCGCTGTCCTAGTGGATTTTCTGATGGGTCCTTCCAAGCTCCGTCTGTACATATCAAGGCAGTGCTCCTCCCGGGTCAATGATGCAACGGTGCGAATGGCTGCAGCAGCTTCGCAGGCAATCTGAGCAGAGCTTTCTTGCGCTTTCTTGTTCCTCTGATCTTTCAGAACAACTACTTGCTAGAAGACGTTTAGCACATTGGGAACTTATTAAGCAGGTCACGTACCAAACGTATATAGCCACCGCACACCAGGACGGGAATACATGCTAAGTAACGACAAATTTGTAAGAGAAATGCATACAATGGAAAAATGGGACACACCCATGCCAACAATAGCTGCCTTCCAAGCGTATGCAAAGCCAATCACCAAGCCAACAACTAGAGTTGCGATAGATTGGATGATTCTAATCAAAGTCAGTCATCACACCACTTTGGAATGAATGGTGATACTCACGTTCCCAGAGTTATACCAGCAAGACCATTGATCCTCTGGGGGTTTTCGCTCAAGTTTGACGTCAGAGTGCCAGTCTTATGTGGAGTCTAATGAGGAGCCTGTGCGAACTGGAGCAGTTATAAGACTCACACTATTCTTGTCGTTGTCAAAGTACTCGACTGCCTCCATGAGCAAGAAAAAAAAAGGTAGTAATTGAGCACTCACTGTCTTGTCGGAGGATAGCTTTGAAGCTCATCGAACGGAGCTTGGCAGTCAAGACAGCGGCAGCAGAAGCAAAGAAGTAGTTCTGGAAACCCATACACAATGCGCATAGAATGGCAAGGATGAAAAACCTGGCTCGAGATAAGCACCAGCGTGATCTCCGGGAAAATATGAACTCAACCAGAGAGCATTCCGGTCGCCTTGGTAGCTTCGCTCAGAATTTGTGGTTGCGCTAAAGCCGGAAACTGCGTGCCCTGCCAATGGATATCAGGATAAATGGCATCCATTTGGATTGACGACAGGACTCACCATAGATTATGCCAGAGACAGGATAAGCGGCACCATTGCCTGCGGAAACGCATGAGCGTAACTGATAATATATGCTTTGCGAACTCACATATGGCAAAGAAAGATCCAATGAAGTATCGGCGAAGCCCTTCAGGGTGAAGACTAGCAATTCGTCTCATCAAATAAAACAGACCGTAGGCCTCCTCTGGAGCCTGGTCCCCTACATTCTCCTTTAATTGACTGGCGACGTCGCTTCTGACAGAGCGAATAGTGCTCTTCCGTTCGAGGACTTCTTCTGACCTTTCCAAATCTGACTCGTCGCCTGATACCCCTGCATCCAGATCATCTTTGTCACTCTCACGGAGAGATTGAGCTGCGACAAGACGAGAGTATGCGCCATTCTCATCTGCCAGAAGTTCCGCATGAGTCCCTCGCTCCAGTACGAGTCCCTCGCCCATAACAAGTATGCAGTCGGCATCTTTAACCGTGGACAAGCGATGAGCAATGGTGATGGTAGTTCGACCGGCAGCTGCCTTGTCCAGAGCATCTTGCACGATTACTTCTGAGCGAGTATCGAGGGCACTTGTGGCTTCATCAAGGAGCAAGATCCGCGGGTCCGACACAATAGCTCGCGCAATTGCGATGCGCTGTTTTTGCCCTCCCGACAAAAGAAAGCCTCGCTCACCAACCATAGTGTCATATCCTTGTGGCAGGTGGCTAATAAAGCTATCTGCATTAGACTTGATGCAGGCTGCTTTGATGAGTTGAAACTTCTCCTCATCAGATGCATCCTCGTATTGCGTGCCAATGAGACCGTGTGCGATGTTCCCCCTGATAGTCGTCGCGAAAAGCACAGGCTCTTGTGAGACCAGACCGATCTGAGAGCGTAACCATTTGATATTCAACTCTCGCAAGTCAATTCCGTCAAGCGTAACGGAACCACTCAGCGGATCGTAGAAGCGTTCCGTGAGAGATACGATCGTAGATTTACCAGATCCAGATGCGCCAACCAGAGCAGTGGTCTTGCCAGCCGGGAAGGTGATGTCGATGCCTTTGAGAATTGGAACATCTGCGCGAGACGGATAGCTGAATTTGACTTCCTTGAACGTAATCTCCCCAGTGACTTTTGAAGGCTTTAGTCCTCCTGGGTTTGCAGAGTCGATATCAGGGACACGCTCGATCGTAGCGAATAGTTTGACGGCAGCACCACAGGCACGTGTAATGGCTTTAGTAAAGCATGGTGAGAATTCCGAACCAAAAAGTAGGACTGCGATTACCTTGTAATTCAGGCGCGAGTATAGCAAGAGATAATGATCCGGTTAAGATGGCAAAGAAGACATTTACAACCTGTCCGGCGTTAGCTGCCAACCAATGTCAAATGCAGTTTCACGATACAGAAACAGGAACAGACCTTGGCCCTCATTTATGAGGGTAGTTCCGAAATCGAACGCGAGCGCATATCCAGCGTAGTTCACGAAGAAGAGGCAGCCTAATCCCACACCTTGCGAAATACTCGCTTTGGCATTAACGACGCGAGTAACGTCGATGTTCTTATCGTATATTCCAGACAATACTTTTTGTGTCCCGAAAGCCTGTGCGGTGCGAATCGTGGATATGACCTCTTCAGCAAGACTACCTGCCTCAGCAACATGCTTCAAGGACAATCTGGTGTTGAACGGAGATCATAAAGCTTCAGGACGAACTCAACAGCAAGTACACTCACTGTGTGTATTTGGAGAGACACTTTTTCATGACACCGCCTATGATTATGATGCACACAATCATGGACGACAATGCAAGAGCGAGACGCCATGACCGGACAAACGCAATAATAAAGCCAACGACGAATGAGCTGATGCATGTGATTGCAACAGTGACTTTTTCGGATATCCCCAGTTGTACCAGATCTATTCCAGAGCACGGTAACTTCGACCATCCGCCTTTGAAAGGTACAGAATGACTTACGAGTGTCGGTTTGGATGCGTGTCGCAACCTCTCCAGCCCCCACATCATCAAAGTAGGCGATTTCCTGTCTAAGGATGGCCTGAAGATACCTCTCGCGTATTCTTTTCCCATTAGCCTCTGAGGTATAAAGCCAGGTGTACATGTATATATACGTGGAAACAAACATCGCGATACCTGGTACGAATTCAGGTCAGTACTAAATTTGATTCTTATCTAATCAAGAACTTACCGAGATAAACGAGATAAGAAGCATCCAGGCTAGCGCTATGAACGAACGTGGATGCAGCAGCATCTAGTGCGGCCTGCGCCTGCTCAATTACGTTCGTATCATTAGACTGCAGCGATTGATAGTACTCGTTCTCTGCTGAATTAAACGTGACGAAATCTTGGGTCATGTCGCCGAATACTAAAGTCATCAGAGGCTAAGATAGGACATAAGAAGATGTCACTCGCAAATCTGAAAACTCACCTGCGAAGCGCCAGCAGCAACAGCAAAGATCATGCCAAGAAAGTCCAACATTATTTCAAAGCGAGTTGAATACCTGCGTCGGTGAATTATGGTGTTCGGTCAAAAAAGTGGGATGATCTCACCGGAATAACGATAGGAATGACGCAGAAACGTATGTGTCCGCTGCCATTGCATTATCGGCCTCGCTATCCATCTTCTTGGATGCTTTCTTGGCCCAAGGGAGAGAACCTCGGATGCCCTTTGAATCCTTTTTCATGTCCAGAGTAACGTGCTCTGGGGGTGTGAGCTCCTTTGAGACCGCAAGTTTCTTTTCGTCAGCAGTGGCTGGAAGGCCCTCCGACGTATGGGACACAAGTAAAGTGGGTTCTGTGCCCATGCTTTTGAGCGTGCTTTGAGTTTGAGTTGACCCATCTGCAAGGAATCCATGAGTTTATGTAGGCCACTGAACCGGTTCCGATGCATCGGTGCGGCGTCAACGAGTCAAATTCGGCATACTATTAAGACTGCCATGGTGCCTTGCGTGAGAAGTGAGGAGCCTGTGGAAGAATTAATTGATGGGGAACATGTACTTACCTCACGTAACTGCAGCCAAGTTAGCACTAAGTTGCTCCTTCTTCCTAGTACACGAGTCACAGTATGTATCTATCACATCGTACACGCATGTCGGAACGACGTGGCTAAAGCTGGATTTTACTGTATCAAGTCTTCTTTCTGAACGCATCGGAGCATTCCATCGGACTGTCTTGCTTGAAGCTTGAAGTCCATCCGATACATGCATGTCTTCTAAACGCGAATTTCAAAACACGGAAGGTGGCAACTCAATCACTGTTTGCCGTCGGATGATTCCAGCCATGCTTATGTCATCCCACTTGCCAGTGATCCGACCGCGTGACTCTTCGTAGTGACTCACTACCACCAAGTATAGTACTAGTGACTCCTCGCTTGCAATATTAACGTCAGAGTAGTAATGACTCACAATGTTCCGTGTTAGTCGTATCAATACTACAGCTCGTCAGCGTCGTCGCTGATAGGCATGTCTATTGAATAGCCGTTTACATGATGAGAATACCTTCAAAGTATCATCCACACTCAATAACACAATTCTACTTGGAATCCCATTCAGCTCAGGCTGGAGGTTAGATATTTCCGAGCACCTTCGGGCCAAGGGTACAAGTACTTTCGTCTGTCCGTGAATCATTTTACCCTCCTTTGCCTTTTGGTTGCCTCAGTACTTGAACGGCTTGTAGGCTGTTAGGAATATCTTAAACCTCCACTGCACCAAATTTTCATACAAACTCGAAAGGAGTGTGACATATACACAAGAGGTCCTTACAGTAAGATTCGGTAGGCTGGAAATGTCCCACAAGGACCGATGGGATGTGATTGTGAGCAACCACCTTGACAAGGATGGGTGCTGCAAGACTCCGGGACAAAGTGTACAGACTTGAGCTCGCATTCGACAGATACAATTGTAACATACATCATACAAGCGTCTTGCCCTATACATGAAGAGTGGCTTTAAGCTGAAACGTTGGGCGCACAAATCTGCTGACGAGCCTTGACATCATTGCTCACAAGAGGTGCGTCCCATCGGTTGTCGATCCTGAGTTGGAAGAAACAGAACGGTAGGCCTGCATAATTTCATTTCTCGGGCAGTTCTCGACTTCGTAACCTGGATGTAGGATACGATGGTGATAGAATTGCCTGTGACGCCGCCTTTGAAGTCATCGACTTCAGCACTTATTGACATCGAAAGGATGGATAACGACGAGACGAGGATCGGATGGGACTGGAAAGGTATATGCTTTACAGACCGCCGGCGACGATGTATTTCAGTTGCGCAGGTATCGCAACGACAAGTGATCGGTGACAACTCGACCACCGTGTATATTACAAGAATGAGTTCATCGTAGGATTGTCCAATCCATCGAGGACTCACCTTTGTTGTAATTCAACTAGAAGACCAACTTCAGCAGCTCTAAGATATCACATCCTTCAACTGAGGGGGTTGTCTCTAGGACTCTGGACATCAGCCCCTAGTGAGATAAAAACGCATGACTGAAAGAAGTATTGGGAATTCATCGTGATTTTTCGTCAACCGAGAAACACAATAATGAATGTCTTACGTACCAGATACGTACGATCACCGGCGAAATGACGACCATCTTCGAGAAGCAGTTGAGTGGGAAGAGACAGGTTTATACTGCGTTGGTTCCATATTAACGAGGACAGCGGAGTGAAGTCGTGTCAGGCGATTTCGAGCCTTGCGGGGATAGTGTCAGAATCATATATATTTCCGCCTCCGACCAGTCTGGTAATGTAGATACTACCCTATAGTAGGGGCATAGTGATGTGCATCACTACAATGGATCACAGTGTATGGGTCGGTGTTGGATGAATCACCAACAGAAGAGGCGTGGAAATTGCGGTGGTTGGTATCAGTGACTGTAAAGATTATGGATAATTTCCCGTGTACTGAGACACGGTAAGATGTATGCCTTGCGCATGAAATGTGGTCGAGCATTGACGAATCGGAGATGACGAGCGCGTTCGAGGACAAATTGGCTGGGAAAATATGGATGTATGATCTGATGCATTATAATTACGATTAGCCAGGCAGTAAAAACGGGGATGAAAACAGTGAATGATGGAATGAGAACTCGTGCCCACAAATGAGGCTCGGGCGCTTCAGCTGCGCAGCCTATGATACAAGCTGTGGAGTACTCACGAGGATGTCCATGCTAAACGTACCAGCTCAGGCTTCCAGTGTACTCTTGACGCCCATTGTGACTTGGTGTCGAGACCTGCTAAAAACATTGTCGTGAGTGATGGTTGAGACTTTGTTGGAAGGTAGGAGACATCAACGATAAAACACTGCCAGAAATTTGAAGAACACACCAGCTTGGTCAACGGCGCCATGCATATGTCAGACAGACAGACAGCGGATGATAACTTGTTCATTTGACGGCTCACTGCAGGTGTGGAATTTAAGGAGTATGAAACAAATAGGAGAAGACTGGCGGGACAGAGATAGCGAAGTACAGACGCTAGCACTGTCTCCTAACGGGAAGAAGGTGGCTAGCGGGAGTGAGGTTGTGGGACATTGACAGAAACAAAGTCATTGCAAAATGGACGAGACATGCAAAGGAAGTGCGGTCTGTGTGCTGGAGTCGAGACGGTCAGCGAGTGATGAGCGGATCCTACGACGGGATTGCAAGGGAGTGGGACGTGGAGAAGGGAGAGACAATCCTCAGTCCAATCGAGACTAGGCACGAAAACGTGTTCGCAGTCGTCTACTCGCCAGACATGACCGTGTTCCGACTGCTGAAGGCACCTTCTCGATTACTGATTCCGAGTCCACAGTCAAAATATGGGATGCAAAGACTGGTAAACTTGTTGCCGCTCTCAAAAGATAGTTTGGCTTGGCTTGGACCCCGAAAAATCCTGATTACCCGATAAGGAACCCATGTAACGGTATCACACAGAATTTCATTTGTGATAATCTATACACGCACCATGGCTTCGAGTTCAAGAACATCATTCGTACTAGCTTCCCGGGCATCCAAACTCGCACAGATCCAAACCAATATCGTCAGAGATGGCCTCGAGACTACATTTCCGGCCCTTTCATTCAGCACGTCATTTATGACGACCGAGGGCGATAAGAACCAATCTCAAGCGCTATATCTACTCGGAGGAAAGGCGCTATGGACAAAAGAACTCGAGGTTGCATTGAAGGAGGATGTGGTTGATATGCTGATACATAGTTTGAAGGATGTCCCCACGACCCTTCCGCACGGTTGCGAAATCGGAGCAATATTGGAGAGAGAGAATCCTGTCGATAGCCTGGTGGTGAAGCAGGGCTTGCCTTACAGGACACTGGAAGATTTACCAGATGGCAGTGTCGTGGGTACGAGCAGTGTTCGGAGAGTAGCGCAGTTGCGGAGGTCTTTCCCTGGCTTGGTATTTCTGGACGTCGTAAGTTTTCGCAGCCCACGAGTATATCGTACACTCTAACATATTTACAGCGAGGAAATTTGTAAGGCCATGTGTTTATTTTCAAGCTAAACTTAATATTAATTCCAGAAACACCCGTCTTGCAAAACTCGACGCCCCCGATGGTCCTTATACGGCGCTTATACTAGCCAAGGCCGGTCTTGTACGACTAGGCATGGGGGATCGCATCACAGCAGATCTCGCCGCGCCAATACTCTTCCACGCTGTCTCTCAAGGTGCTTTGGCAATTGAGATCCGCGCAGACGATCAGGAAGCACGGGAATTGTGCAAAGCCCTAACCCACCAGGAAACACAGTGGAAGTGCCTCGCAGAGAGGGCATTATTGAGAGAACTGGAAGGTGGATGTAGTGTTCCTGTTGGCGTTTCTACATCGCTATCGCAGATTGATAAAAGCGCTGGGAAACTAACGCGTGCAACCCTCGAGATAACGGGTTGCGTCACATCACTTGATGGTTCCGTACATGTCCAAGATACTCTTTCGCAGGAAGTCGAAAGCATACAGGGCGCAGAGGAGCTGGGTAAAAATCTTGCAACAAAATTGATGGCCAACGGCGCGAAGGTGATATTGGACGACATCACTCGAGATAGACGGAAGAGGGCCAGCGAAGCAGAGACAGCAGAATGAGCAAAAATTTGCAATTGTTGGTATTGCAAGTTGGTTTACATTTCATATACAAAATCATATCCTATGTACTTGTCGAATACGCGTTGTCTCTTGCGGTTCAAGTACGCAAGATCATGAAGACGATGAACCAGCAATCCTGAAGAGCAAGAAGAATTATCTACCTTCCCGCGAGCGCCTGCAAGTCCCTGGACAATTTCGAGCAGCAGGTGACTCTAAAGCAGGAAGGAGTCAAAGACATTGAAGAACGAAAAAAAATCGGACCGCGTTCTTATGGGAGGCTTTTATTTGCGCCTGTTTACATATTCCCTAATTTAGATCACTGCTAACCTCTCAGTTAACCGGTTAAGGACACATCCTAAGGCTTGGACTCCAACTGGCATGACCTCAATCTCGTCTCGCCGTTTACGCAAAGAGCTCACTGAAATACAGACAGAAGGATGTCCCACAGGTACGTCCTCTCACCTGTTATACGTGCAGCTGACTGACCTGCTGTCGATTACAGGCATCACACTGCTCAGCGCTGATAACTTTGAGACGTGGTACTTCTCCATAGAAATTCTGGGCGAAAGTTTATACCAGGTCTGATGGGAGCTCACTTTCATCATTCATGGGTCCTTACAAAAATACGGTTAGGGGGAGGTATTCAAGCTCATGTTTCGCTTTGACTCAAGCTACCCTATCTCGGCGCCTGCAGTCCAGTTCGTCGTCAACCAGGAATCAACAGCACCTGTGCATCCGGTGTGTTATACCTATAGTTGGAGTTTACGGTGATAACTGACCGTTGATTAGCATGTATACTCAAATGGACATGTGAGTTCGCTACATGCCGAACTTAGCGTGCTGTCACGGTAATATGTCTGATATGCCGTAGATTTGCGCCTCTATCCTTGGAACTGAATGGTCACCAGTTCTGAGTGTTTCTGCTGTGTGTGTAACCCTGCAAAGTATGCTTGCATCATGCAAGGTGAGTTTTTCCTCAGTATCCACGATACAGTCGTTTTAGTAACACGGAACATGTTACAGTCAAAGGAACGGTGAGTTCACATTTCCATCTAACGGCATCTTCCATTTATAACGTGAACTTTGAAGGCCTGTAGACAATGACAGGTACGTTCGGTACGCACCCGATAATCCAAAGAAGGTACGTCTTAGCGCTCTGTTAGACGTTATCCAGAAACCTTTGAACTTTTTCAATGTGCAGACTCGTTTCCACTACGACGGTAAGTGACCGATGCACTGCATATGTCCGTCGGCTTATGGCGTCTATCCTGCGTGCTGCTTCATCACATGATTAGATGATACGTATGTTTTCGTTCTCAATCATTCATGTTCAATCGCTAATATTTTTTAATGATAACCAGGGTGTAGGAGTATTGATAGTTATTGAATGTATCTTGGGCCTAAAGGCAGATGTTGTACTACCAAGGAGATCATCGAGGCAATGCGAGGAGTCATATTCCAGTTCTTTGGGTCTATTCATAGGAATTTTGCTATGACGGAGCTTAGACCCCACAGATGACATTTGTAGACTCCATGATTGCTTGCTTCATTTCCACAAGTCCCGCTCGATTTTGATTCACCCGGTTATCTCCGGCGTTGGTGGGAAAGATGGCTTGGTAACATGTGCTGGATGGATAGGTGGATCAGATGCCCGCAGGTTGGCTCACCTTGGAGGAAATCTACACAGGCTTATCGATCCTTCACGAAAGGAAACTCCGGCACACCATTGACGTGCACCGGTAATGTCAGGAGATGCTTGCCATTGGATCACAGGTATAAAGCAGCTCAGTGTCCGAGAAGTAAGGTGTATTATACGCGCTCCGTGAATTACCGGTCAATCTCCCTCAGCTCATCAGTCAACGTTAGGAACGTATGGTTCTACCAGCATCTTGCTAAATTCCTTCAACTTCTCTGGACCGCGGACTTCTTCCGTTAGTAATGGTAGCTGAACGATGTGGAAGAATTCGTCGTAGAGCTCGTGGGCCTCGGAAAGATACTTTTGCTGCATCTTTCTTCGTACTTGACAATGCTCGCAGTTGGATGCTAAATTAAGATTAGAATTGCATTACGTGAAGCAGCAGGAAGTACTTGCATGTCTTTGGGAAGAGCAGCTGGTTGACGACGATGTTATGCGTGTCGATCTCATAAGCCGTCAGTTCCTGAACGAGACGCTCCGTCTCATACAGGGACAAGAACTCGGAGATGCAAACGCAAACGAAAGTGGTCTTTTCCTGCAAATAATATGAGATATTTCTGGTGTGTTCAATGACGAGACGTACAGGGTCCTTGAATTGTGTGTTGACTTCGTTGATTACAGCACGCATAGATTCTAACTTTGCAAACATGTCCTCTTGAGAGTCCTGCTGACCACCCATCATACTCGACATTTGTCTAATCATGGGCCCAAATTGACCACTGAGCGTGCTGAGTTTGCCCAGGGCCTTCTCCAGTACAGTAGGAAACGAAAGGAAACGCAAGGTATGACCTGTCGGTGCGGTGTCAAACACGATGACCGAATATTCCATCGACTTGACGTGTCTGTGAAGACATTGTCTCGTCAATCCATGGGAGTCGAAAGTTAGATAACGAACTTCATGATCTCAGCGAAACTCATTGCCTCGTCAACACCAGGAATAGCGAATGCAAGATCCTGCATCATCGAGCCCATCATGCCGTTTGAATCAGCTGGGGTTGTGAAGCGTCAGCAGGACAAGAATGGGTTTGGGAGATGTCAACACGTACATTGCTCGACCATCTCCTGGATTGCACTTGTAGGATCGATTTCCATAGCGGACAGGTTATCGAATCCATTGACCTTTGTCGCGTCTTTGGAGAACTTCTGTCCGAAAGCATCCGACAGATTATGTGCTGGGTCGGTGGACTATAGCTGAGGGTGGACATCGGCCTCTGAGACCGTAGATTTGACCACGTACGATGAGCAGTACCGATTCTCGGCACTGAGCAAGTTGGATGGCTAGCGAACATGAGGTAGTTGTTTTCCCTGTGCGTATGGATCAGGTTTCTGATAGTTCAGATTCAAGGGGCCACGTACCGACACCACCCTTACCACCTGCATCGCATCCGAGTTGACCCCAGAATGTCAATGAACTGGGTGAGCAGTTGAATAGTGAAGCACATACCACAGAATATCCATTTCAAGGACTTTTGATCCAGAACATTTTGCAGAGTTGGCGGTAAGGTTTCTTCTGCCATTTGAGATACTCGAAAGTCGTAAAGAAGATGAAGCTATATTGCACTTCTTCAAGTACTGATCAAGCCGCGTTTGGACGAGTAGCCTCTTTCAGCTTCTATATCCTACTGTGACATTCTACACATCAGTAGAATAAAATTGCAGATTACGTCGTCTAGCTTTCACTCTGGGCACTATGTCAGAAAACAAATTATCATTCAGAGGTTAGTTACACAGAACTCGTCGGTGTGAGACGGACTCATATCCCCCAACAGCTTTACAACTAGCCAACGAACAACGGACTGCCTATGGTCTCCGGTACAATGATTTCACGCGATACAGAAAGCACTGTGCCAATAGAACGCATCGTCTCCGGTCCACCCTCAAAATGACCCATGGCAAGGGCCGAGAATTCAAGAAACTGCCTCCGTTGAGCACAGATAACATCAAGGATGGAAAGTGCGTGCTATATCACATCTCACATATCAAGAATTAATGAATCTCGGATAGCTTGGAGCTTTTACTCTTCGAGTCAGAACGTGCCTGGGCCTACTCTCAGGATCTCATCACTCAATCCCTTCAGCCGGCTAATGAAGACCAGGCTGGAACCCTGCGGCATAGCGCCACAGGACGCTTTCGCCGTGCAGTACATTGGTCGACGCAACTTCTATCGCACTGTCAATCTTTATATGCGTCTTCACACCTCTCCGCAGAAGGGCTCATGCAGATCACCATCTACACTCTCATCCTCAACGGTCGCTTCCTGCGATACCGGGACAGCTTTGAGGATGCGTTGATCCAGCTTAGCGTTGCAAGGCACCTTCTCGACGAACTCGTTGAATGTGCTGCGACAAGCAGAGACCAGGCTCTCGCAACGGTGTTTGCAGATGAAATTGGCCCTGAAATCAGGTATTGCGCACATGAGCTTGGAAGGGAGAGAGCGTACGATGTGGATGCGATCGCTGCTGAGTTGTCAGAAAAGCATCGAGGGGAGATTGTTGAGGGATGTGATGCTCTGATTCAGAAATTTAGGCAGGAGGGAGAAGTGGCTGGGAAAGGTGTGGGGAAGAAAAAGTTGGCGACTTTGATGTGGGAAGGACAGCCAGTGCCGGTGCGCAATCCAGAGTTGGTGGATGTTTTGCTGCGGGTGCAGGAGGCAGAGGCGAAGATTACGCAGTCGCGTGAGCCTGCTCGGGCAGAGGGTGCTAGCGATAAGGGGAGGAAAGGCAAGTCGGGCAGTCATGGGTCCAAGAAGGGTGTTGCCGCATATGATGCTATTCTTCTTGCTCTTAGCGATGCGGAAGAGGTAGGCAGGAAATTGGTTGAAGCACAACAGGTGTGCGGTCACCTTCGTCGATTCGTATTTATCACTAATCAACTCGACAGAATTCTGGAAGTTCATCCACCTCTGCGGCCGGTACGCGTGATATTCATTTTGTCCACGCTTACATCGTCTATCAATTGCTCTCTCGCCGGATCCAGCGTGATCTCCTCCTAGTATCTGCTCTGCTCACCTCGCATCGACCACAGGCCTCTGCAAAACCAAAGAAAGAGCATGTCGACGCCCGTCTTTATCCTGCAGTAGTCAAGCTTCTGGATACTGTCATTCAAGGTCTTGCTCAGATGCGCAACTTGAGCATCGTGGATGAGAGCCCTGACTTGGCTGCTGCTGTCGAAGCCCGTCTTACATTTACCAAAGCCCGCAGGTAAAGATCAACAACTTCTGTATCATTTTCACTCGCTGATGATATTTTAAGATGTTCTTATCTCGCACATTGCTATGTAGCCGTGAAAAAATACGCCGAAGCGCTCTCGTTGATCCAACACGCAACCATCTATCTCCGTGAAACGCGTTCTACGTTGTCCATATTCTCAGAAGACCCTATCTCATCCGCATCACCTGCCTACTATCCACTCACGTCTTCTGATCTAGACGCTCTAGAATCCGTCATCACTCAAGACGGACTGACGATCAAAAATGAATGGTTCGCGTACAACGGCGGTTCTATCGATGCGGACAACAAGACGTACAAGAAACCATTGTTTTTCGACATCGCGTTGAACTATGTGCAGCTGGATATGGATAGATTACTGGAGAGGGCTGGAAAGGCATCTGCACCTCCACTTGTTCCCGTGCAAGCCGTGCCTGCGAAATCACGTTTGGAGGAAGTGGCTAGACCAAAAACACCAGAACCACAGGCGCCTGCGAAGGGTGGACTTAGTAGTTTGCTCGAGGGGTGGTGGGGACGGAAGTGAGGTACGACAAGGTAAATTTTTATCGACATTTAGGCGAATAGTCAAGTACAGTAAAACATACACAAAGCAAATGGGTAGCATATAGTTAGGCAACTACCTCAAAAAAGAAGCTCCACGATCATTGAGTGATGAACTAAGACGCAAAGAGCTTAATCAGGTGATGTTCATCAACAGTGCTTTAGAGTCAACTTACTGCTTCAGATGCAGATTCGGAAAACTGAGAATGACCCCCTAGTTTCCTTGCCTCGGGCTCAGTGATGAGACTGAGGCTGCGGCCAAGCTTTTGCACCTCCTGCCAGAACTCGGAGTTTCCAGCCTCCCTGAGACATGATTCCTTCAGGTCCTTCAGGAAACTGGTAACAATGAGCATTTGAGTGCCGAGGCGATTCAAATACTTACGCATTCCACGCATCAATCTCATCCTCCTTCAAAGATGTATCCCGCATAGCGATCATACACTCAATCATCTCCTTATGCCGCCTCGACGCAAACGGCCTCAACACCACCTCTTTGATGATGACGCCGATATCTTCCACAGCCTTCGTCACCACGTCCCCTTGTGCAAGGTTTGTTTTGAAATCGCGCAGAGGATACGTCGAGCCGATGATACGGCCCGGCGCACGACCAGGATCCACATCAGGCGACATAGAGCGTTCCGGGGTGGGCAGCGCGTTGAAGGGCCGCTTTGTGAGCAGGAGTGGTTCCTGATCTGATTCTTCTTCCGTCTCAGAGTCTGAAGCGGCGGATTTCTTAGCTGGGCGAGCGAGTTTTGGGGAGACGGGTACTTGAGACGCGGCAGGTTCTTTTCCTTTGCGCGATGCGGCAGGTTTTTTGTCGAGGAGAAGCATATCTTCGTCTTCGTCCACGGCGCGGACGTGGCCATCTTTGCGGACTTTCGTGGCTTTCTTTGGTACTGGGTGAATGTGATGAGTACGAGTAGCGAATCATGAAATGGGAAATAATTGAGCGCGTACCTTCCTTGACTTTGAACACTGCCTTGCATTCTACGATTACATCTTTGCTAGCTTCGAGAGCCTGCCGAGGAGGGTTGATGTATTTGAGGAGTTCTGGATGGGGTGGTGGAAGGGGGTTACTGGTGATATCATTCACAACTGCACTGTGAAAGAGCGCCTGTTTTGTGCGATGGATAGCGGGGTTATAGGACTGTCGGGTGTCATACCACGGAATTGGTTTCCTGTTTAAGAACTGGCTCAGCACAATAAAGCGAGTTTCTGGTGAATGAAAAGCGGACCCTTTATCGTCTTTCTCCCCTAAATACATGATATCCATGGAGTCGATAAACTTGCCCATGACTTCGAGTTGATCTTCTGTGGGTAGGTAAGGGTGCTTTGTGACTGATTCGCCGTTTTTTGATACAAGGTTCTCGAGGGAGGCGAAGGTGTATTTCCGGACGTCGTCTGCGAAGGGCATCTGTCACACCCAACAAGAAGTTCAAGGTCGAGAGTAGGGAAAAACGGAGGGAGACGCACTTGCACCCACAGCAGAAAATCGATGTTTGTATCAACATGTGCTTCTAAAACACCCATCTTAGGGTCCATGCCATCCTTAGAGACCCAGCGCGCGATAGCGAGGACGCCTTTCTCAAACATGGCTTGTACGATGGACGAGAGCGCGACCTGCTGCTGTGGTGCACCGGGGTCTGCCCATATATATTGAACTTCACCCATCGCCAGCTCCCGGCGGAACTGTGTCTGTGTGAGCTACGCACATGAAAATAAAGAGTGCACATACGTTCTTTGCATGGAAAAATCCGCAAATATCGATACCCTTTCTTGTATTCAAGCGCCGGAACTGTCCATCAGGGCACGGGGCGTACGTGGAGCCATATTTGAAGCCCCTGATAAGCTGTTCCTTCTCCACCTTTTCAAGGTTCTTGTCCTTATCTTTCTCGTCATCACTGCTTGTATCCATCTTGTCCTGTTCTTCCCCCTCCTGAGTTGACCGATCGATGTAGTACTCGCTGCGCATCTTCAGCTGCGCAAACACCGTCATTTCTTCCTCATCGACTTGCATTTCATCACCAGTTTTTTCGCGTCGGTAGAATTTCTTCCAGCTCTTGGGGCGTGCGAGGGCGGTGCATTTACTGGCTTTGACGAGAATTTCGATGGCCTCCTCAGGTCGCACGTCGACATCGCCGAGGCGGAGAACGGTGCCCATAAGTGCAGATTTAGTTTCCTTCATGTCTGGTCTGGAGATTTCTTGGAGAGCAAAGATACATGTTCCAACAAGGCCATTGTCAAGGGCTGAAGTGAGCTTGTGGTAAAATGCTTCGTTTTCAACCTGACAAGAAAGAAGATTAGATCTGAAAGTATGAAAGTGAGGAAAAGTACCTTTATGGTAGACTTGTCCTCCTCGTGGAAAGGGAATTCGTCATCATCAAAGTCGATACCGCTGATGAAGTACAAATCAGGACACAAACAGAAATTGAACAAATTACTTACATGATAGTGAGAGAGATTTCAAGAGAGTTCATTTTCTTGACAGTCGCCTCCCAGTCCTCGATTTCCATGGGACTTTGGCCATCTGTCACGATGACGATTTTACGCGTCCATGTGCGCTTCTTGTTGAGGTAGATGTCTTGTGTTTCGATACCGACGATGAGAGCATCGATAGCTACAGAAAATGAGATATGATAACTGCAAGGAATTAGTGAGTACACACGATCTCCTGAGTATTCTGAAGGCTGGAGGGCGTCAAGCTTGGCAAGGGTGGCTGAGTTGGGCTGAGCGATGGGGATGTATTCTGATACGTGTTGGTATCCGCCGTTTTTCTCGTGAATAATATTTTCCGTCTCTTAAATATAGTCAGCACAATCGTGACGCGTACAAGAAATGGCGGCGCACCTTCGGAGCCAAATAGGATGACGCCGCATTGGTCCGTTTTACGGCCATTGAAAATCTGTACTGACGTGAGTTGATTAGAGTAAGTCTCTGTTTATTCAACGTACCATTTCTTGGATCTTGAGCTTTACGAATTGCAATGCCCATTCAAGATTGGTCATCTCTGTAGTGCGTTGCTCCCCGTTGGGCGTAGGGGGTAATTCTACAGATCTTGTTGCACCCATTGACGGAGAGACGTCGATGAGGAACATTGTAACGGTGTACTGCAGGACATTTTAAAGATAAATAACAATGAAAAAAAGAAGCATACTCCTGCACGTTCAGCTGGCATGGTGGTGGTCAAGGGCAAACACGTCGGTCATTGAGAAACGCGTCAATTAGGGATAAATCACGTGACTGTCGTGACTTGCTGACAACGGGCTGCGCAAAAATATTTCCCACGGTATTCCTTCTTTTGTTTTGACTCTTGAGGAGGAGCCGAGAGGCACCGTACTAGTAGGCCGGACAAGCCACCCCATGGCCATGCAAGGCCAACTCCCAATACAGCCGGTGGTTCATCAACAAAATTCATTCGCTAATAATCAACAGATACAGTCTGCAATGAACCAACAGCAGCAGCAGCAGTTATCGCCCGCTCAGCAGCGTCAGGCATATATGCGTTATAATATGTTTATTCAGGTGAGTCTTTATCTACTACAAAGATTGACATGTCTTTACCGGCTTTCAGCGCATTAAAGAACTCAGGCAATCAGGCGCCACAGTGGAGACCTCCCCTGAACTTGCACAGCTTGTCAAGCAAGTCAATGTTTATGCACCAGGTAATCAACAACAAATGAGTCAGTCTTTTGAAATGTTTGAATGAGGCTGAAAACTTATGATCTTTAGCTAAACAATCACACCCAGACCAGTCACAATCAAATGGCCACCAACCACCACAACAACCATCCACTGATGGTCTCATTAATGGCGCTGTTGTCAATGGTCATTCTGCCCCACAATCCGTTCCAGCGCCCTCCATTACCCCCGTTTCATTTACTCCAGATCAAATATCTGCTCTACGTGCTCAGATAATGGCCTTTAGGCTTGTTACCCGTGGTTCCCCCATTCCAGATCACCTACAGCATGCAATTCGCGTTCCCAACACTGCTGTCCCAGATCTCGAGAAGCTTCTCCAGGGCCCAGACGCGCCCTCCCGTATAGTCGACAGTGCTGCTAAAATACAAAAAGGCCACATTGCTCCGCCTCCACCCACCGAAACACCTGTCCCAGTTGAAGTCATAAAAGAAGAAGAGCATGGTCCTCCTATCGACCCTGCTGATCTGCCCAAAGGCCCTTTTCTTGAAGAAGCTGTCAACTCGGGCGTATACCCGTACAACGCATTCAAACTTCCCTTCTCCCACCTCGAGCGCCCACCCAACGTCGACCCCACTATGGTCGCGACGCGCCTCCAGCGGCTCCTCATCCCCTCCATAATGCCCGCAGGCCTTGACGTACATCAGATCATCAACGAGCGCGATCGCTTCATCGAAGCACGCGTACAACAGCGCATTAAAGAGCTCGAGGAGATCCCAGCCACCATCGGCGATGGCAACTTTGATTCTCTGGCGGACGTCATCCTAGGCTCGCACAAGCAGGAGCCCGCTAATGACAACCAGCAGCTCTCAACGTTGTCCCCACACGGCAAGCTACGCGCAATGATCGAGCTCAAGTCCCTCAAGGTGCTTGAGAAGCAACGCGCCATGCGTGCAGTTGTTGCAGAGCGCCTGATCCAAG
This sequence comes from Suillus hirtellus, assembly GCA_016695485.1. Classification (NCBI taxonomy): domain Eukaryota; kingdom Fungi; phylum Basidiomycota; class Agaricomycetes; order Boletales; family Suillaceae; genus Suillus; species Suillus hirtellus. The sequence goes on along the minus strand of MU172426.1, from coordinate 7,629 downwards.
GTACCTTGCTCCCACTCAACCGTGTGGACTTCAGACGGGCTCGCAAGCCCACACTTAGAGATGCACGCATGACCGAGCAGGCGGAACGCAAGCAACGTATCGATCGCGAGAGGCGTGCAAAACACAAGCACGTCGAGCAGCTCGGCGTCATCTGTCAACATGGAAGGGATCTCATCGGTGTGAACCGTTCTGCGCAGGACCGTGTCGTGAAGCTTGGGCGTGCTGTGTTGTCATTCCATGCGTTCACTGAGAAAGAGGAGCAGAAGCGTATCGAGAGGATATCGAAGGAGCGTTTGAAGGCGCTTAAGGCGGATGATGAAGAGGCATATATGAAGCTTATCGACACGGCGAAGGATACGCGCATCACCCACTTGCTGCGGCAGACGGACACCTATCTTGATTCGCTCGCACAGGCTGTCGTGGCGCAGCAGAATGAGTCTGGTCCCTTGGATACGAACTTTGACCAAGAGGAAGGCCCCGCAAACGAGGCCACGTTCGGTGCCCAGGTCAGTGCTGATGCCCAGGACGACAAGGGCAAGGTGGACTACTATGCTGTCGCACATCGCATTTCAGAGAAGGTCATGAAGCAGCCTAGCATTCTTGTCGGCGGTCAGCTCAAGGACTACCAGCTCAAGGGCCTGCAATGGATGGTCAGTCTTTATAACAACAAGCTCAATGGCATCCTTGCAGACGAGATGGTGAGCAATGTCATTTAGGTTCTTTATATTATATCTCACAGGATCTTAGGGTCTCGGTAAAACCATCCAAACCATCTCGCTAGTTACCTTCCTCATTGAGGTGAAGAGACAACGCGGCCCTTATCTTGTCATCGTGCCTCTGTCAACGATGACGAACTGGTCTGGCGAATTTGCAAAGTGGGCGCCAGCAGTGAAAATGATCTCGTACAAGGGCAACCCTGCGCAACGTCGCAACCTTCAGGGCGACCTGCGGATGGGCCAGTTCCAGGTTTTGCTCACTACATACGAGTATATTATCAAGGACCGGCCTATTCTCAGCAAGCTCAAATGGGTTCACATGATCATCGGTGAGTGGGTGTGGGCATTTTGTCGGTTCTTGGCTGCTCACCTTGGTGTCAGACGAGGGACATCGCATGAAGAACACCCAGTCGAAGCTTGCGCAGACGCTCACGCAATACTATCATTCCCGCTACCGCCTCATTCTCACTGGTACCCCCCTGCAGAACAACCTTCCTGAACTTTGGGCCCTCCTTAATTTTGTCCTTCCCAAGATCTTCAACTCTGTCAAATCATTTGATGAATGGTTCAACACGCCGTTCGCGAATTCGGGTACAGGGGACAAGATCGAGTTGAACGAAGAAGAAGCACTGCTCATCATCCGGCGGTTGCATAAAGTGTTGCGGCCATTCTTGTTGAGAAGGTTGAAGAAAGACGTGGAGAGCGAACTTCCAGATAAAGTGGAGAAGGTGATCAAAGTCCGCATGAGTGCCCTGCAGAGTCAGCTGTATAGGCAGATGAAGAAGCACAAGATGATCGCCAATGGAAAGGACGCGAAGGGGTACGTTGTTTTTGCTTTAGGCGGAACGGCGGGCCATAGTGCTGATTTCTTTGTTTTCTAGCAAATCTGGAGGTGTGAAGGGTTTGAGCAATGAGCTTATGCAGTTGCGCAAGATTTGTCAACACCCGTTTTTGTTCGAGAGCGTCGAGGACAAGGTCAATCCCACCGGACTTATCGATGATAAATTGATAAGGTCGGCCGGCAAACTCGAGCTCTTGTCGCGTATTCTTCCCAAGTTCTTTTCAACGGGTCACAGGGTGCGTCGCACTCTATAATCGCCCGCGCTGTACTGATCACTGTGTCTATCAGGTCCTTATTTTCTTCCAAATGACCAAGGTCATGGATATCATGGAAGATTTCTTGAAGATGATGGGCTGGAAGTATCTTCGTCTTGACGGTGGTACGAAGACGGACGAGCGTGCCTTGCATGTACAGCAGTTCAATGCAAAGGATTCGGAGATTAAAGTCTTCATCTTGTCAACACGAGCTGGTGGTTTGGGTCTCAATTTGCAGACTGCAGATACGGTCATCATGTGTGTTGTTCCCTGTGGTTGCATCGTTCTCTATACTGACGCGTAGGTTTGCAGCTTCGATAGCGACTGGTGAATGAGCTTTTGGCTATTGTTTGGACAGCGGTACTGATGGTAATGCTCTAGGAATCCTCATGCTGATCTTCAGGCTCAAGATCGTGCTCACCGTATCGGCCAGACCAAGGCTGTCCGGATCCTCCGTTTCATCACGGAAAAGAGTGTCGAAGAAGCCATGTATGCTCGCGCGCGGTACAAACTCGATATCGACGACAAGGTTATTCAAGCCGGTCGTTTCGACAACAAGTCGACGCAGGAAGAGCAGGAAGAATTCTTGGTGGGTGTTCCAGTTCTCTTACACGTTGTAACGGATGACTAAATAGGTGGTATGCAGCGGTCCATCCTCGAAGCAGACCAAGAGGAGGAGAACGAAGAAGCTGGTGACATGAACGACGACGAACTTAACGAGATGTTGGCGAGAAACGACGAGGAGGTTGAGATTTTCCGCAAGATGGATCTTCAACGAGAACGGGATGCGTTAGATGCGTGGCGTGCGGTCGGAAACAGGGGGAAACCGCCATTGCCGCTCATGCAGCTTGAAGAGCTACCTGAGTGCTATCAGACGGATGAACCGTTCGAACCGAAGGAAATTGATGATGCCATCGAGGGCCGTGGTCAGCGCCGTCGTAATGTCGTCAATTATAATGATGGTCTGAGTGATGAGCAGTGGGCGATGGTACGTCTTCTAGGATGTTGCGAGGTACGCATGCTGACTGGGAATTTAGGCTGTGGAGGACGGTGAGGATTTGCAAGAACTCGTCGATCGTGCCCGTGGCAAGAAAGAACGCCGAGCTGCCAACAAGCTTCTCAAGGATACCGATACACCTGGTCGTAATACTCCCGCGTCAGACGTGGGTGTCGGGCGCAAGGGGAAGAAAGGCAAGGGCAAGATGACTGCCAACGACTATGATACACCTGGTGCGTCTGGCAAGCGGAAACGTGGGATGAAGTCCATGTCCGTGACGCCTTCGGTAATCGATGATGAGGAGGAAGAGCGTGATATGGTGAGCTGATCCTGAGTGTTTTTTTTAAAACAACCTAATGATGGCGCGGGCATATAGAAACGACGCAAAACGAAGGCGGGTGACCTATCGCCTGCAATAAGGGATAAGATGAAGAAGGCTTTCAATGAGGTTCTCAAAGCGGTTCAGGCTTGTGAAGACAAAGATGGTCGGAAACGTTGCGATCTTTTCCGAGAGCTTCCTGACAAGAGAGTGAGTAGAAGGGATCCGGTTTCATGCTGCAGCGATATGCTGACGATACAATCAGGATTATCCCGATTATTACCAGTTAATCACACATCCGATTGCCTTGTCCACACTTCGAAAGCGGGGTAACACTGGATATTACAAAAGCATCACGCACTACAAAGAGGATTGGAAGCTCATGTTCAACAATGCACGGACGTATAACCAGGAGGGTTCGTGGGTATACATAGACGCTGAGGAGATGGAAAAGGTGTTTTACAGCACTTTGGAGAGAGTCACTGCAGGGACGGGGCTACCTGGCGCCTCACCAGCTCTAGGTGGACCGTCAAGTTCCGCAGCATACGACTCTGCGCTTACGCCCATGGATGAGGATGAGCGGCCGCAGCGGGGCAGGGCTCGGAGTGCTGGTCGGAAACAGGTGATCAGCGATGATGAATACCTGACGCCGAGTGATGATGATTAGATACACCATCCTTTATCTTTTTTTTCGTTTTGTTCTTGCCTCCATTTTTATGACAGCATCCTTTTGTGGAGTATTTGTATTGGTACACAATATCACGTATGTATGAGATCTGCAGAATGGTACCACCACCACTAAGTGCGAAAGACAAAGCTCTTGACATCTAGGATCTAGTTGGTGATTTAAACCCTTCGCAGTCCATAAATATAAGTCTCACCGCCGTGTAGGACTCCCGAACGAAATAATTGCATTGATGGAGTCTTAGATACCTCACCCTGTGTACATCCCGTTTACACTGACCCGAAGGCCCCACTATACAGGCCTCTACCAGCGATAAAATACAGTTTTCGGAGGCATGTTTCAACTTTGATGACGAAAATTTAGAATTGTGTCTACTTGTTCAACGGGTCGTATTCTATATATGAAACTGAGTCTATTGCAGTACTTTATATCGAAAGCAATGGAGTTTCGAAGTTACAGTGGCCAATTCACGTTGAACATGCCGAAAAAGGTATGCACGTACTGTAGTACAATACAGAACAAACAAAGTATCATACAGAAATAAGTAAACAACAGGAGAGCGAGAGGATGAGAACAACTAGAAATACAGCAAATGGAATAATATAGCGAATCGAGTCTCTAACTACACACCTATGTGGACAAATACAATTTGCTGTTCTAACGAAATCTTCTTGTACAACGATCTCACAGCCTTGTGTAGTGCTACTGCAGCGCCTGTGCAGGCCAATGTTTTTGAATCACCAATTAACTTGCGGTAAAAAGCAGACACGACCTGGCGTGCAACCTCGTCGTCAACAGACCACATGGGACCGATCACACTGCGAAATCCGCAGAATTGCATGGCCGCAGCAAGATGGATCGACTCATCGCCGACGGTAGTGTGGCAGGCCGATAAGAGTGCAAACTGTGAGTTCTTCCAGTTGGATCGGATGATATCCTTGATCATTAAAGGCCCGTCGCGCATGGCGAAGGAAGACTCGAACGGCTGTGTTCGATTCGGCGTTCCATGGCAGGCAAAATGGAGCCATTGATCATGGCTGAGTGCATCAAGTGCACCCTCGACTGCTGCGTTGTCGTCCTCGAGGGATGTGAAGGAGATGACGGTAGTAACGTAGTGAGCGACGACGGCTAGCTCAGAAGCGACACATTTGAGCTCCTTCCCTTTACCCGGGTTGCTTTGGCCGATGGCAACGAAATGTTGCGAGGACACATCTCGACAAACCTGCTGTCTTGCACGAACGAGAGTTGCCAAAGTGGGGGTGTAGGAGGTTATATAAATGTCAGGCAAATTGTCTTTCCTCTCATCGTATGGTCCTGCTGCATGGAGGGGAAGCAGCGTGAACTCAGCAGTGGGACACCGCCAGATACGCGAACCAGGGCAAACCTCAGACTCCCTAAGAGCTTGGACTACGGGGTCAATGACATCATTCCAAAGCTTGCGAAGGATGCTGACAAGCTTGAGTTCATAATCAGAAGAACCAAACTGCTCTGCGAGTGATTGGAACTCAATTCGAACACTTGAGATTGTGTGATGTCAAGCGGAACATGGTCAGGATCTCCCGCACCATGGATAATCAAGGCGTCGCAGCTGTGCTGACTAGCATTGACAATTATCACTGGGCCATCTTCAGCCGCCTTCTGGAGGTCAGAAAATAGTGGAGGTAGGTAAAAACGTGAAAAGTTGGGGAGCAGGCGGATGCGCGAGACAACTTCATCCCATTGCATTGTCAGTTGTTGGATTTGCGGAAAGTGGTCTTTAGACTGATCGAATGCGTTACGAAGGCGAAAGCTCAACCGTTTGAACTCTTCTGTCAAGACTGTACCGGCGTCACCTGAAATGAAAAGTTCATCGAGTGGTATGCTGAACCGTGCCAACTGAGTCCAGAACACTGCACGACCTTGCTCCACCAACTCCACCGCAGTCGTCAGCGCATCACGACGAACACTGCATGAAAAAGCATCTGTAGCGAGAGAAGAAACAACCTCCCTGATAACGTCGAAATTATGCGAAGAAAACGACATGAGAGCAACTTGCTGATCTAAGAATTTCAGGGCGACCTTATGAGCAAGCAATGCAGATGTGTGATTGAAGATGTCGGCGGAGGCCGCCCATGACTTGGCAGCACTAAGATGTATGCGAGATACTGCATGTGATAGGTAGAAGAGTTCTGAGTAAAAGCTGAATGCTTCTTCAAGGTCAGACCAGACGTCCCGTTGTCGAAATCTGTCTTAAAGGCCGAGTGCAAGATTGTCCAGAGACGAGGATCGATCTGAATGACCGGGGAGACGGAGGAGTAATGCAGCCCGATGCAGCTCGATAGCCTTATCAAGGTCCGACATCATGCCCCGTTGCTGGAATCGGTCCCGAAGGCTGAGTGCAAGATCGTTCAGAGACGAGAATCGACCGGGGGGAAGGAGGAGTGATGCAGCCCAATGGAGCTCGATGTCCTCATCAAGGTCCGACATCATGCCCCGTTGCCGAAATCTGTCTCGAAGGGTGAGTGCAAGATCGTTCAGAGACATGCATTGATGTGAATGACCGGGGGGACAGAGGAGTAATGCAGCCCAGTGGAGCTCGATGGCCGCATAAAGGTCAGACATCATGCTCCGATGCAGGAATCTGTCTCGAAGGCTGATTGCAAGATTGTTCAGAGACATGGATCGATGTGAATGACCGGGAGGACGGCGGAGTAATGTTGTGAACTCATGCCAGATAGACTCGGAGGTAATGAACGTATTTTGCAAGGAAAAAGGTCCACCCAAGTCCTATCCGAAGACCAGCGGGAGTGCTACTTGACAGCTGTTGATTTGACCTCCATAGCAAAGTTGGCGAATGGTTAGAAGAGAGAAGGGGCACATTGAACGTGGAACGTTCGAGTTCAAGTTTTCAAATGAAAAGTCACGTGACTCGCAGTAACAGGTTACGGGGTGGCTCGGCTATCTTTTCAACTCAACTGCAACACGTTCAACGTTCAACCACGAGCCATCTATCGACTTTGAATATAATCGCAATCAACCGTCCATTCTATCTCAAGCATCCTGTGATATCTCTGTTGGAAACTAGTATGCAGACACACTCAGTGTTTGGGAAGAACAACTGAGGTATGAACGAGTGAAGCAAAAGTACTGATAAACGTGATGAATAGAAAAAGGAAAACAACGAAGACGATGACGTCGATGATTCAACAATCTCTGTTGCTCGATCGTTTCACCATCACCACTTATGTAAACCCTTTTGATTTCAAACAAAGTTTTGACTCCTCAATTAACACCATATGTCACCATCCCCTCTTGAGACATCCATCCCCATCGTGATTTCTAATTACACTGTTGAACTGAATTAGTGCTTCCCTGACTTGACCTATTCCAATTCCCATTTTGTGTCGCATTCCAACATACAACCCCTGTTAATAAGTGCCTAAGATCTGTAAATATCTCATTCCCTTATTGCCTCTCTTGCTCTCTGACTCAACTGACAGTTCCAGGTGAGCTTCTAGCAATGGATGAAGGAACTTGGGTTGGGAGAAGCTGTCCCAGGTCGCTGTCCTGGGTGCTGAATATAACTCTCCTGAATGCCAGCCCCATCCAAAATATTTGAAAGACACCCAAGTGAAGCTTCTTGAATTGATCTATGGATTGTTGGACAAGTGAGAGAAGTGTCAGCTCATTTGGTTGCATGGCACTGTGGGCGTCAGAAAGTCTGCCATGGTGTTCACTGTGGCTGTTACGAACTAGGATAGTTCTAACAGCAAAAGCTCGACAGAGCTGTCTGGTTGCTGAGATTTGTATAGTCTTTCAAATAAGAAAGAGTTCGTAT